>JAQPPZ010014830.1:0-13616 GCA_028583015.1 Wollemia nobilis
TTTATAATCCGAAAATAAGCCCAAAAGGAAAAAGGATCTGGTAAGAAGTTTGCAAAATTTTGATAAGATTTTTGAAGAACTCAAGACATTAAGTTTCTTGAGGAAGAAGACAACAAACGACACTATATTTGAAGTTGGAATTTGATAAGTTTGAAGAAAGAAGAAGGATTAATGAGACCACATATTTGAGATAATTGAGGATGGACATGAAGGTTTTATAGACTGATTTGAAAAAGAAGAAATTTAGTTATTTTTGAAGGAGAAGTTGAAAGGTCACAAGACAAAAAACTAAAGAGAGAAGAGAGCTACGATTTGGAGAAGGTTTTGGAAATTTTTGGATGGAAAATTGAAAGAAGGCCTGATAGTAAAAGAAGGTAACAAATTTAAATATTCTTGGATATCAAAGAATCAGATTTTGTAAGTAGAAACTTGAGAGATTTGAGTTGTGAATTTGGGAAATATTGGAAAGAGAAAAGCAAGCTACATTTTAAAAAGAGTTCAGAAATGTATTTGGAAGAGCTTTGGATAAAAAATCAGTGAATTTTGAAGATTTACCTATTCCAAGAGTAAACTTGGAATAGAAGGAGATTTAGAGGTCTTGAATATAGACCTTAACACTGAAGAGATTAATATATGAAGGAGGTCATATTGAAAAGTTTGATAGAGAGAAGAATATTCCACATTAATTTTTGGCTAGTCTTTCCATAGGATTGAAGTTAAACTCATGAAGACTAGGATTCAACGTAGATTTGGTTCCACTAGTTTTGGGAATAGCTAATGAAGATTATTTATTTTAGAATTCTGGAACATTTAGTGTATTTGGCTATTGTTATCTATTTTTTTGTTGTAAAATATTAGTTCTTAGAATTTTAGAAGCTTCCTACAAAATATAGAGAAGAATTTCACCTTTGGTTTCCTAAAAATCTATGTGCTTTCCTTGTACAAAAATTAACTCTTTGTTGTAGAAAAGTAGACATTGAGTATTAAGGAGGTACAAGAAAGAATACCCCATTGAATATTAAGGAGGTACAATAAAGAAGACCCCATTTAATATTAAGGAGGTCCAAGAAAGAAGGCCCGATTGAATATTGAGTAGAACCAAGAAGGAGGTCCTCATTAAAGATTGAAAACTATATATTGAAGATTAAAGAGACAAAAAAAAAAGGTCATATTGAAGAACTTCTAGATTTGTAATATTGAATATTGAATATAGAGGACTACAAAAATGTTCTATTACAGAGTTGAGAAGTAAAATAATTTGGAGATCCAAGAAAAAAGATCTCATTACAAAATTTCTATAGTTGGAAGATTGAGAAAACTATGGTAAGGTTTCATTTAAGACTTGATTAAGAAGAATTAAGTAGTTGCAAGATTAGAAGACCCAAGATAATAGATCTCAAAATATTTTGGAGAAGAAGAAGAAGAAGGCTAGATAAAGCCTCATTGTAGATTAGAAGACCCAAAATAAGAGGTCTCAAGAATATTTTAGAGAAGAAGAAGAAGGCTAGAGAAAGCCTCATTGCAGAATTGGAAGATCCAAGAGAAGACGTATCAAGAATACTTTGAAGAAGAAGAAGAAGAAGGCTAGAGAAAGCCTCATTGTAGAATTGAAGTAGTGGTCATTGGAAGAGATTTGGAGAAAATTTCATGTCAAAATATTGCAAGAAATTGAAGATCCTGATAAGAGGAAGTTGATACAATTTTTATAATCCGAAAATAAGCCCAAAAGGAAAAAGGATCTGGTAAGAAGTTTGCAAAATTTTGATAAGATTTTTGAAGAACTCAAGACATTAAGTTTCTTGAGGAAGAAGACAACAAACGACACTATATTTGAAGTTGGAATTTGATAAGTTTGAAGAAAGAAGAAGGATTAATGAGACCACATATTTGAGATAATTGAGGATGGACATGAAGGTTTTATAGACTGATTTGAAAAAGAAGAAATTTAGTTATTTTTGAAGGAGAAGTTGAAAGGTCACAAGACAAAAAACTAAAGAGAGCAGAGAGCTACGATTTGGAGAAGGTTTTGGAAATTTTTGGATGGAAAATTGAAAGAAGGCCTGATAGTAAAAGAAGGTAACAAATTTAAATATTCTTGGATATCAAAGAATCAGATTTTGTAAGTAGAAATTTGAGAGATTTGAGTTGTGAATTTGGGAAATATTGGAAAGAGAAAAGCAAGCTACATTTTAAAAAGAGTTCAGAAATATATTTGGAAGAGCTTTGGATAAAAAATCAGTGAATTTTGAAGATTTACCTATTCCAAGAGTAAACTTGGAATAGAAGGAGATTTAGAGGTCTTGAATATAGACCTTAACACTGAAGAGATTAATATATGAAGGAGGTCATATTGAAAAGTTTGATAGAGAGAAGAATATTCCACATTAATTTTTGGCTAGTCTTTCCATAGGATTGAAGTTAAACTCATGAAGACTAGGATTCAACGTAGATTTGGTTCCACTAGTTTTGGGAATAGCTAATGAAGATTATTTATTTTAGAATTCTGGAACATTTAGTGTATTTGGCTATTGTTATCTATTTTTTTGTTATAAAATATTAGTTCTTAGAATTTTAGAAGCTTCCTACAAAATATAGAGAAGAATTTCACCTTTGGTTTCCTAAAAATCTATGTGCTTTCCTTGTACAAAAATTAACTCTTTGTTGTAGAAAAGTAGACATTGAGTATTAAGGAGGTACAAGAAAGAATACCCCATTGAATATTAAGGAGGTACAATAAAGAAGACCCCATTTAATATTAAGGAGGTCCAAGAAAGAAGGCCCGATTGAATATTGAGTAGAACCAAGAAGGAGGTCCTCATTAAAGATTGAAAACTATATATTGAAGATTAAAGAGACAAAAAAAAAAGGTCATATTGAAGAACTTCTAGATTTGTAATATTGAATATTGAATATAGAGGACTACAAAAATGTTCTATTACAGAGTTGAGAAGTAAAATAATTTGGAGATCCAAGAAAAAAGATCTCATTACAAAATTTCTATAGTTGGAAGATTGAGAAAACTATGGTAAGGTTTCATTTAAGACTTGATTAAGAAGAATTAAGTAGTTGCAAGATTAGAAGACCCAAGATAATAGATCTCAAAATATTTTGGAGAAGAAGAAGAAGAAGGCTAGATAAAGCCTCATTGTAGATTAGAAGACCCAAAATAAGAGGTCTCAAGAATATTTTAGAGAAGAAGAAGAAGGCTAGAGAAAGCCTCATTGCAGAATTGGAAGATCCAAGAGAAGACGTATCAAGAATACTTTGAAGAAGAAGAAGAAGAAGGCTAGAGAAAGCCTCATTGTAGAATTGAAGTAGTGGTCATTGGAAGAGATTTGGAGAAAATTTCATGTCAAAATATTGCAAGAAATTGAAGATCCTGATAAGAGGAAGTTGATACAATTTTTATAATCCGAAAATAAGCCCAAAAGGAAAAAGGATCCGGTAAGAAGTTTGCAAAATTTTGATAAGATTTTTGAAGAACTCAAGACATTAAGTTTCTTGAGGAAGAAGACAACAAACGACACTATATTTGAAGTTGGAATTTGATAAGTTTGAAGAAAGAAGAAGGATTAATGAGACCACATATTTGAGATAATTGAGGATGGACATGAAGGTTTTATAGACTGATTTGAAAAAGAAGAAATTTAGTTATTTTTGAAGGAGAAGTTGAAAGGTCACAAGACAAAAAACTAAAGAGAGCAGAGAGCTACGATTTGGAGAAGGTTTTGGAAATTTTTGGATGGAAAATTGAAAGAAGGCCTGATAGTAAAAGAAGGTAACAAATTTAAATATTCTTGGATATCAAAGAATCAGATTTTGTAAGTAGAAACTTGAGAGATTTGAGTTGTGAATTTGGGAAATATTGGAAAGAGAAAAGCAAGCTACATTTTAAAAAGAGTTCAGAAATGTATTTGGAAGAGCTTTGGATAAAAAATCAGTGAATTTTGAAGATTTACCTATTCCAAGAGTAAACTTGGAATAGAAGGAGATTTAGAGGTCTTGAATATAGACCTTAACACTGAAGAGATTAATATATGAAGGAGGTCATATTGAAAAGTTTGATAGAGAGAAGAATATTCCACATTAATTTTTGGCTAGTCTTTCCATAGGATTGAAGTTAAACTCATGAAGACTAGGATTCAACGTAGATTTGGTTCCACTAGTTTTGGGAATAGCTAATGAAGATTATTTATTTTAGAATTCTGGAACATTTAGTGTATTTGGCTATTGTTATCTATTTTTTTGTTATAAAATATTAGTTCTTAGAATTTTAGAAGCTTCCTACAAAATATAGAGAAGAATTTCACCTTTGGTTTCCTAAAAATCTATGTGCTTTCCTTGTACAAAAATTAACTCTTTGTTGTAGAAAAGTAGACATTGAGTATTAAGGAGGTACAAGAAAGAATACCCCATTGAATATTAAGGAGGTACAATAAAGAAGACCCCATTTAATATTAAGGAGGTCCAAGAAAGAAGGCCCGATTGAATATTGAGTAGAACCAAGAAGGAGGTCCTCATTAAAGATTGAAAACTATATATTGAAGATTAAAGAGACAAAAAAAAAAGGTCATATTGAAGAACTTCTAGATTTGTAATATTGAATATTGAATATAGAGGACTACAAAAATGTTCTATTACAGAGTTGAGAAGTAAAATAATTTGGAGATCCAAGAAAAAAGATCTCATTACAAAATTTCTATAGTTGGAAGATTGAGAAAACTATGGTAAGGTTTCATTTAAGACTTGATTAAGAAGAACTAAGTAGTTGCAAGATTAGAAGACCCAAGATAATAGATCTCAAAATATTTTGGAGAAGAAGAAGAAGAAGGCTAGATAAAGCCTCATTGTAGATTAGAAGACCCAAAATAAGAGGTCTCAAGAATATTTTAGAGAAGAAGAAGAAGGCTAGAGAAAGCCTCATTGCAGAATTGGAAGATCCAAGAGAAGACGTATCAAGAATACTTTGAAGAAGAAGAAGAAGAAGGCTAGAGAAAGCCTCATTGTAGAATTGAAGTAGTGGTCATTGGAAGAGATTTGGAGAAAATTTCATGTCAAAATATTGCAAGAAATTGAAGATCCTGATAAGAGGAAGTTGATACAATTTTTATAATCCGAAAATAAGCCCAAAAGGAAAAAGGATCTGGTAAGAAGTTTGCAAAATTTTGATAAGATTTTTGAAGAACTCAAGACATTAAGTTTCTTGAGGAAGAAGACAACAAACGACACTATATTTGAAGTTGGAATTTGATAAGTTTGAAGAAAGAAGAAGGATTAATGAGACCACATATTTGAGATAATTGAGGATGGACATGAAGGTTTTATAGACTGATTTGAAAAAGAAGAAATTTAGTTATTTTTGAAGGAGAAGTTGAAAGGTCACAAGACAAAAAACTAAAGAGAGCAGAGAGCTACGATTTGGAGAAGGTTTTGGAAATTTTTGGATGGAAAATTGAAAGAAGGCCTGATAGTAAAAGAAGGTAACAAATTTAAATATTCTTGGATATCAAAGAATCAGATTTTGTAAGTAGAAACTTGAGAGATTTGAGTTGTGAATTTGGGAAATATTGGAAAGAGAAAAGCAAGCTACATTTTAAAAAGAGTTCAGAAATGTATTTGGAAGAGCTTTGGATAAAAAATCAGTGAATTTTGAAGATTTACCTATTCCAAGAGTAAACTTGGAATAGAAGGAGATTTAGAGGTCTTGAATATAGACCTTAACACTGAAGAGATTAATATATGAAGGAGGTCATATTGAAAAGTTTGATAGAGAGAAGAATATTCCACATTAATTTTTGGCTAGTCTTTCCATAGGATTGAAGTTAAACTCATGAAGACTAGGATTCAACGTAGATTTGGTTCCACTAGTTTTGGGAATAGCTAATGAAGATTATTTATTTTAGAATTCTGGAACATTTAGTGTATTTGGCTATTGTTATCTATTTTTTTGTTGTAAAATATTAGTTCTTAGAATTTTAGAAGCTTCCTACAAAATATAGAGAAGAATTTCACCTTTGGTTTCCTAAAAATCTATGTGCTTTCCTTGTACAAAAATTAACTCTTTGTTGTAGAAAAGTAGACATTGAGTATTAAGGAGGTACAAGAAAGAATACCCCATTGAATATTAAGGAGGTACAATAAAGAAGACCCCATTTAATATTAAGGAGGTCCAAGAAAGAAGGCCCGATTGAATATTGAGTAGAACCAAGAAGGAGGTCCTCATTAAAGATTGAAAACTATATATTGAAGATTAAAGAGACAAAAAAAAAAGGTCATATTGAAGAACTTCTAGATTTGTAATATTGAATATTGAATATAGAGGACTACAAAAATGTTCTATTACAGAGTTGAGAAGTAAAATAATTTGGAGATCCAAGAAAAAAGATCTCATTACAAAATTTCTATAGTTGGAAGATTGAGAAAACTATGGTAAGGTTTCATTTAAGACTTGATTAAGAAGAGCTAAGTAGTTGCAAGATTAGAAGACCCAAGATAATAGATCTCAAAAATATTTTGGAGAAGAAGAAGAAGAAGGCTAGATAAAGCCTCATTGCAGATTAGAAGACCCAAAATAAGAGGTCTCAAGAATATTTTAGAGAAGAAGAAGAAGGCTAGAGAAAGCCTCATTGCAGAATTGGAAGATCCAAGAGAAGACGTATCAAGAATACTTTGAAGAAGAAGAAGAAGAAGGCTAGAGAAAGCCTCATTGTAGAATTGAAGTAGTGGTCATTGGAAGAGATTTGAAGAAAATTTCATGTCAAAATATTGCAAGAAATTGAAGATCCTGATAAGAGGAAGTTGATACAATTTTTATAATCCGAAAATAAGCCCAAAAGGAAAAAGGATCTGGTAAGAAGTTTGCAAAATTTTGATAAGATTTTTGAAGAACTCAAGACATTAAGTTTCTTGAGGAAGAAGACAACAAACGACACTATATTTGAAGTTGGAATTTGATAAGTTTGAAGAAAGAAGAAGGATTAATGAGACCACATATTTGAGATAATTGAGGATGGACATGAAGGTTTTATAGACTGATTTGAAAAAGAAGAAATTTAGTTATTTTTGAAGGAGAAGTTGAAAGGTCACAAGACAAAAAACTAAAGAGAGCAGAGAGCTACGATTTGGAGAAGGTTTTGGAAAATTTTGGATGGAAAATTGAAAGAAGGCCTGATAGTAAAAGAAGGTAACAAATTTAAATATTCTTGGATATCAAAGAATCAGATTTTGTAAGTAGAAACTTGAGAGATTTGAGTTGTGAATTTGGGAAATATTGGAAAGAGAAAAGCAAGCTACATTTTAAAAAGAGTTCAGAAATATATTTGGAAGAGCTTTGGATAAAAAATCAGTGAATTTTGAAGATTTACCTATTCCAAGAGTAAACTTGGAATAGAAGGAGATTTAGAGGTCTTGAATATAGACCTTAACACTGAAGAGATTAATATATGAAGGAGGTCATATTGAAAAGTTTGATAGAGAGAAGAATATTCCACATTAATTTTTGGCTAGTCTTTCCATAGGATTGAAGTTAAACTCATGAAGACTAGGATTCAACGTAGATTTGGTTCCACTAGTTTTGGGAATAGCTAATGAAGATTATTTATTTTAGAATTCTGGAACATTTAGTGTATTTGGCTATTGTTATCTATTTTTTTGTTGTAAAATATTAGTTCTTAGAATTTTAGAAGCTTCCTACAAAATATAGAGAAGAATTTCACCTTTGGTTTCCTAAAAATCTATGTGCTTTCCTTGTACAAAAATTAACTCTTTGTTGTAGAAAAGTAGACATTGAGTATTAAGGAGGTACAAGAAAGAATACCCCATTGAATATTAAGGAGGTACAATAAAGAAGACCCCATTTAATATTAAGGAGGTCCAAGAAAGAAGGCCCGATTGAATATTGAGTAGAACCAAGAAGGAGGTCCTCATTAAAGATTGAAAACTATATATTGAAGATTAAAGAGACAAAAAAAAAAGGTCATATTGAAGAACTTCTAGATTTGTAATATTGAATATTGAATATAGAGGACTACAAAAATGTTCTATTACAGAGTTGAGAAGTAAAATAATTTGGAGATCCAAGAAAAAAGATCTCATTACAAAATTTCTATAGTTGGAAGATTGAGAAAACTATGGTAAGGTTTCATTTAAGACTTGATTAAGAAGAATTAAGTAGTTGCAAGATTAGAAGACCCAAGATAATAGATCTCAAAATATTTTGGAGAAGAAGAAGAAGAAGGCTAGATAAAGCCTCATTGTAGATTAGAAGACCCAAAATAAGAGGTCTCAAGAATATTTTAGAGAAGAAGAAGAAGGCTAGAGAAAGCCTCATTGCAGAATTGGAAGATCCAAGAGAAGACGTATCAAGAATACTTTGAAGAAGAAGAAGAAGAAGGCTAGAGAAAGCCTCATTGTAGAATTGAAGTAGTGGTCATTGGAAGAGATTTGGAGAAAATTTCATGTCAAAATATTGCAAGAAATTGAAGATCCTGATAAGAGGAAGTTGATACAATTTTTATAATCCGAAAATAAGCCCAAAAGGAAAAAGGATCTGGTAAGAAGTTTGCAAAATTTTGATAAGATTTTTGAAGAACTCAAGACATTAAGTTTCTTGAGGAAGAAGACAACAAACGACACTATATTTGAAGTTGGAATTTGATAAGTTTGAAGAAAGAAGAAGGATTAATGAGACCACATATTTGAGATAATTGAGGATGGACATGAAGGTTTTATAGACTGATTTGAAAAAGAAGAAATTTAGTTATTTTTGAAGGAGAAGTTGAAAGGTCACAAGACAAAAAACTAAAGAGAGCAGAGAGCTACGATTTGGAGAAGGTTTTGGAAAATTTTGGATGGAAAATTGAAAGAAGGCCTGATAGTAAAAGAAGGTAACAAATTTAAATATTCTTGGATATCAAAGAATCAGATTTTGTAAGTAGAAACTTGAGAGATTTGAGTTGTGAATTTGGGAAATATTGGAAAGAGAAAAGCAAGCTACATTTTAAAAAGAGTTCAGAAATGTATTTGGAAGAGCTTTGGATAAAAAATCAGTGAATTTTGAAGATTTACCTATTCCAAGAGTAAACTTGGAATAGAAGGAGATTTAGAGGTCTTGAATATAGACCTTAACACTGAAGAGATTAATATATGAAGGAGGTCATATTGAAAAGTTTGATAGAGAGAAGAATATTCCACATTAATTTTTGGCTAGTCTTTCCATAGGATTGAAGTTAAACTCATGAAGACTAGGATTCAACGTAGATTTGGTTCCACTAGTTTTGGGAATAGCTAATGAAGATTATTTATTTTAGAATTCTGGAACATTTAGTGTATTTGGCTATTGTTATCTATTTTTTTGTTGTAAAATATTAGTTCTTAGAATTTTAGAAGCTTCCTACAAAATATAGAGAAGAATTTCACCTTTGGTTTCCTAAAAATCTATGTGCTTTCCTTGTACAAAAATTAACTCTTTGTTGTAGAAAAGTAGACATTGAGTATTAAGGAGGTACAAGAAAGAATACCCCATTGAATATTAAGGAGGTACAATAAAGAAGACCCCATTTAATATTAAGGAGGTCCAAGAAAGAAGGCCCGATTGAATATTGAGTAGAACCAAGAAGGAGGTCCTCATTAAAGATTGAAAACTATATATTGAAGATTAAAGAGACAAAAAAAAAAGGTCATATTGAAGAACTTCTAGATTTGTAATATTGAATATTGAATATAGAGGACTACAAAAATGTTCTATTACAGAGTTGAGAAGTAAAATAATTTGGAGATCCAAGAAAAAAGATCTCATTACAAAATTTCTATAGTTGGAAGATTGAGAAAACTATGGTAAGGTTTCATTTAAGACTTGATTAAGAAGAATTAAGTAGTTGCAAGATTAGAAGACCCAAGATAATAGATCTCAAAATATTTTGGAGAAGAAGAAGAAGAAGGCTAGATAAAGCCTCATTGTAGATTAGAAGACCCAAAATAAGAGGTCTCAAGAATATTTTAGAGAAGAAGAAGAAGGCTAGAGAAAGCCTCATTGCAGAATTGGAAGATCCAAGAGAAGACGTATCAAGAATACTTTGAAGAAGAAGAAGAAGAAGGCTAGAGAAAGCCTCATTGTAGAATTGAAGTAGTGGTCATTGGAAGAGATTTGGAGAAAATTTCATGTCAAAATATTGCAAGAAATTGAAGATCCTGATAAGAGGAAGTTGATACAATTTTTATAATCCGAAAATAAGCCCAAAAGGAAAAAGGATCTGGTAAGAAGTTTGCAAAATTTTGATAAGATTTTTGAAGAACTCAAGACATTAAGTTTCTTGAGGAAGAAGACAACAAACGACACTATATTTGAAGTTGGAATTTGATAAGTTTGAAGAAAGAAGAAGGATTAATGAGACCACATATTTGAGATAATTGAGGATGGACATGAAGGTTTTATAGACTGATTTGAAAAAGAAGAAATTTAGTTATTTTTGAAGGAGAAGTTGAAAGGTCACAAGACAAAAAACTAAAGAGAGCAGAGAGCTACGATTTGGAGAAGGTTTTGGAAATTTTTGGATGGAAAATTGAAAGAAGGCCTGATAGTAAAAGAAGGTAACAAATTTAAATATTCTTGGATATCAAAGAATCAGATTTTGTAAGTAGAAACTTGAGAGATTTGAGTTGTGAATTTGGGAAATATTGGAAAGAGAAAAGCAAGCTACATTTTAAAAAGAGTTCAGAAATATATTTGGAAGAGCTTTGGATAAAAAATCAGTGAATTTTGAAGATTTACCTATTCCAAGAGTAAACTTGGAATAGAAGGAGATTTAGAGGTCTTGAATATAGACCTTAACACTGAAGAGATTAATATATGAAGGAGGTCATATTGAAAAGTTTGATAGAGAGAAGAATATTCCACATTAATTTTTGGCTAGTCTTTCCATAGGATTGAAGTTAAACTCATGAAGACTAGGATTCAACGTAGATTTGGTTCCACTAGTTTTGGGAATAGCTAATGAAGATTATTTATTTTAGAATTCTGGAACATTTAGTGTATTTGGCTATTGTTATCTATTTTTTTGTTGTAAAATATTAGTTCTTAGAATTTTAGAAGCTTCCTACAAAATATAGAGAAGAATTTCACCTTTGGTTTCCTAAAAATCTATGTGCTTTCCTTGTACAAAAATTAACTCTTTGTTGTAGAAAAGTAGACATTGAGTATTAAGGAGGTACAAGAAAGAATACCCCATTGAATATTAAGGAGGTACAATAAAGAAGACCCCATTTAATATTAAGGAGGTCCAAGAAAGAAGGCCCGATTGAATATTGAGTAGAACCAAGAAGGAGGTCCTCATTAAAGATTGAAAACTATATATTGAAGATTAAAGAGACAAAAAAAAAAGGTCATATTGAAGAACTTCTAGATTTGTAATATTGAATATTGAATATAGAGGACTACAAAAATGTTCTATTACAGAGTTGAGAAGTAAAATAATTTGGAGATCCAAGAAAAAAGATCTCATTACAAAATTTCTATAGTTGGAAGATTGAGAAAACTATGGTAAGGTTTCATTTAAGACTTGATTAAGAAGAACTAAGTAGTTGCAAGATTAGAAGACCCAAGATAATAGATCTCAAAATATTTTGGAGAAGAAGAAGAAGAAGGCTAGATAAAGCCTCATTGTAGATTAGAAGACCCAAAATAAGAGGTCTCAAGAATATTTTAGAGAAGAAGAAGAAGGCTAGAGAAAGCCTCATTGCAGAATTGGAAGATCCAAGAGAAGACGTATCAAGAATACTTTGAAGAAGAAGAAGAAGAAGGCTAGAGAAAGCCTCATTGTAGAATTGAAGTAGTGGTCATTGGAAGAGATTTGGAGAAAATTTCATGTCAAAATATTGCAAGAAATTGAAGATCCTGATAAGAGGAAGTTGATACAATTTTTATAATCCGAAAATAAGCCCAAAAGGAAAAAGGATCTGGTAAGAAGTTTGCAAAATTTTGATAAGATTTTTGAAGAACTCAAGACATTAAGTTTCTTGAGGAAGAAGACAACAAACGACACTATATTTGAAGTTGGAATTTGATAAGTTTGAAGAAAGAAGAAGGATTAATGAGACCACATATTTGAGATAATTGAGGATGGACATGAAGGTTTTATAGACTGATTTGAAAAAGAAGAAATTTAGTTATTTTTGAAGGAGAAGTTGAAAGGTCACAAGACAAAAAACTAAAGAGAGCAGAGAGCTACGATTTGGAGAAGGTTTTGGAAATTTTTGGATGGAAAATTGAAAGAAGGCCTGATAGTAAAAGAAGGTAACAAATTTAAATATTCTTGGATATCAAAGAATCAGATTTTGTAAGTAGAAACTTGAGAGATTTGAGTTGTGAATTTGGGAAATATTGGAAAGAGAAAAGCAAGCTACATTTTAAAAAGAGTTCAGAAATATATTTGGAAGAGCTTTGGATAAAAAATCAGTGAATTTTGAAGATTTACCTATTCCAAGAGTAAACTTGGAATAGAAGGAGATTTAGAGGTCTTGAATATAGACCTTAACACTGAAGAGATTAATATATGAAGGAGGTCATATTGAAAAGTTTGATAGAGAGAAGAATATTCCACATTAATTTTTGGCTAGTCTTTCCATAGGATTGAAGTTAAACTCATGAAGACTAGGATTCAACGTAGATTTGGTTCCACTAGTTTTGGGAATAGCTAATGAAGATTATTTATTTTAGAATTATGGAACATTTAGTGTATTTGGCTATTGTTATCTATTTTTTTGTTGTAAAATATTAGTTCTTAGAATTTTAGAAGCTTCCTACAAAATATAGAGAAGAATTTCACCTTTGGTTTCCTAAAAATCTATGTGCTTTCCTTGTACAAAAATTAACTCTTTGTTGTAGAAAAGTAGACATTGAGTATTAAGGAGGTACAAGAAAGAATACCCCATTGAATATTAAGGAGGTACAATAAAGAAGACCCCATTTAATATTAAGGAGGTCCAAGAAAGAAGGCCCGATTGAATATTGAGTAGAACCAAGAAGGAGGTCCTCATTAAATATTGAAAACTATATATTGAAGATTAAAGAGACAAAAAAAAAAGGTCATATTGAAGAACTTCTAGATTTGTAATATTGAATATTGAATATAGAGGACTACAAAAATGTTCTATTACAGAGTTGAGAAGTAAAATAATTTGGAGATCCAAGAAAAAAGATCTCATTACAAAATTTCTATAGTTGGAAGATTGAGAAAACTATGGTAAGGTTTCATTTAAGACTTGATTAAGAAGAACTAAGTAGTTGCAAGATTAGAAGACCCAAGATAATAGATCTCAAAATATTTTGGAGAAGAAGAAGAAGAAGGCTAGATAAAGCCTCATTGTAGATTAGAAGACCCAAAATAAGAGGTCTCAAGAATATTTTAGAGAAGAAGAAGAAGGCTAGAGAAAGCCTCATTGCAGAATTGGAAGATCCAAGAGAAGACGTATCAAGAATACTTTGAAGAAGAAGAAGAAGAAGGCTAGAGAAAGCCTCATTGTAGAATTGAAGTAGTGGTCATTGGAAGAGATTTGGAGAAAATTTCATGTCAAAATATTGCAAGAAATTGAAGATCCTGATAAGAGGAAGTTGATACAAT
>JAQPPZ010014831.1:0-148116 GCA_028583015.1 Wollemia nobilis
TCCCACAAAGTTACAAAAAAAACTCATGAAGATAAGGACTCAAAATTTGATCCACTAATTTGATGAATCAACTAGTGAAGCTCATCTAAGAGATCTGAGAAGTTTACTATTACTTGAAGTTTATTTTATTACAAGGAACTAATCCTCAGATGATTGGGGCACCTCCTAAAATAAAAATCTAGGATATTTCAACTTCGTTGCCTGAAGGTTGGAGTGCCTTCATAGTGCAGATATTATTTCTAAAAAATATTACTTTAAAAGAGACTCTAGGAGGAGTCATAGTGAAGTCTAGAGATTGAAGATCTCTAATGACAAAGTCAAATTCATAGCAGAAAAGGCCACAAAAGGCTTGATCTAAGAAAATGCCATAGAAGCCTTAATTATTAAAAGTTCAAAGAAACCTTGATCTAAGAAAAGACCATAGAAGCCTTGATCCTAAAGAAGACTCCAAAAGAAAGTACCTAATTCAGAAGTAGATTTTGATTTCAATACTAATCATTTATTACAAGGAAAGGAGATTCAGTAAGTTGGGAAACTTCTTACAAGAAATTTAGGAAGAGTATTTTATTCAAAATCAATCTAGCACCTAAAGAAAACATGAATGTGAAGAGATCTGGTGAAGATCTCATTGAAGAGGCTTCCAGTTTTGGAAGGACAAGAAGGACTAGGAGAGCCCTGTTGAAATCTAAAAGTAGCAGAATCAAGTGATTCAGGAAGGAGATCTCAATTCCATAAGTTGAAGAAGAAGGTCTCAAGGAAGACCAAAGTAGCTGCAAAGTCAAATACCTAGGAGAGGTCTCAAGGAAGACCAAAGTAGTGGTAGATTCAAAGACCTAGGAGAGGTCTCAAATAAAAATGCTTTGAGAGCCTTGTTGCTAAAGCAAGATCATCAAAAAAATTCCTAGAAGAACTCATTGGAGAAATTATCCATCAAGGAGAAACTATTTTATAAGGGAAATATTTGGGACAATTATTGTCATCTAACAACAAGACCAATCAGGAGAAGAAGAACTGGCAAGGAGTGCTAAAGAAGATACAAAAGACCTCAAGATATTCAGAGTCTTGAGAAGAAGATCTTGCTTGAAGTCAAAATTCGACAAGAAGACTTGAAGAAAAAAGGAGTTTGTCAAAGCCGAGAGACTTGAAGATTGCCTTTCAAGAAGGCATAAAGATTCCTTTGAATCCATAGTAGAAAGGAGATCAAACCACCAAATCCCAAGCTCGTGAAAAAAATTTTGAGATCTCTTTTTGGTGAAGGAGGGGCTATTTGGAAAAGCTAAAAAAAATTGTAGAAATCTAAAGCAAAAAGCTTGATCTACATTCTCTACAAAAGCTGTCAAAAAGGTTAGAGATTATTGGTGCAAGTGAATTCATTAATTAGATTACTCAATAGATTTGTTAAAGCACCTTATGTTAGATCAAAAGTTACAAAGAGGAAAATTGTATTACAATATTCAAAAGTTCAAAAGAAAAGAAATTCTTTTTAAGGTTTATTTGCACAATTAGGAGTTAATTTCTGAAGTTACAATCAACTACCTATCTTATATCTTGAAAAAAGAAGACTAGATCCTACAACTGTGTTTGTAGTGAAATTCAAAATAATTTATTCTAGATTATATTTGAAAGGTTGCAGTGGAATTGTTAAAGGTATTTTTGAGAAATTAGTGGAGCAAAATATTGTCACGTCCTCGTGACAACAACCCCAAATTTTTTTTTTTTTTTAGCTATCTTCAGCATCTCTGTTTTTCTTTATTAAGCACTACGACACCAACATAAGCACTGTAGCACTAGCGAAAGTCAAAAACACGTCATGACTGATCACTATGGTAAGGTAAATCATGACCACACTGTTCAGACCAAATTACCACTGCACTGTGTTTTTCTTCATTAAACACTGGGGCACTCGCAAAAGCACACTGCACTTATTTTGATAAATATTGCTTTGTAATTGCCCATCCGAGCCTTCATGTAGCTATCATAGGGTCACATTTTCCAGTTTTGCATATTGGTCAAATTTGGTTAGACCAAATTTTAAAATGAGTGTGGTCATCTACCACTATGTTTGCCCGCATATGAAACGCATTTGATCCATCTCTATAACTTCCTTTATAGCATCATCTATATGTCTTCGTACTAGCTGGCTGCCATTGTCATGATGTAGCAATGCCAAATTTATTCATGTAAATGCCATAGTTTTTTTTTCAATTGTTCCTGGGATAATAAATTTTTTCACATTCGAGGCATGTCATGTGACTAAACTCTACTGGGAGATTTTGACAAAGAATTTATGGGGGCATCTACTGGTATTAGCATAGAAATGATTTTTAAAATAACTGTACACATAATTAATAGAAAAATTAACACATACCTGGGTGAATTTTGCAGATTCTGATTTGTATAATGTTGGTGGTGTGGAAACTTCTTCATGCTGCCTATAATATTGGTGCACCAAAAAATAAGATTGTTGTAACGTTGGTGCTCCTGGATAATTTTTATTTTATTATTATTTTTTCTTTGGCTGCCTTCATCCTCCATACTGCTTATCATATCTGTTGTTCTTCCTTTGAGCATTGATTGAACAAAAAACCTCACTAATCAATGAAGACATTATTTTTTATGAGCGTGAAAATATGGAAAATGATGTAGTTTTGAATTTCTACTGACAGATCTTTTCTACGTAGCTTCAAAAAGGTAAAATAGAAAATATAAAATTTTGTTCCCATATGTATTAATAATAGAGAACAGAAAATAGACCATGGAATTATTTTTGTGGTGTTCCCCTCAAGCAAATAATGACAAAGTTCAGTTATTCTACATAAGTCATGCACCAACTTTCCTAGAAAATAGGGTAATTATTTTTGTGAAAGTGAGTGCCATATCCTTGATTAAAAGAGGCAGGGCAACTTTATTGTACATACAACTGCACTATATGCATTATTTCTATAGGTGTGGATTTTAACAAGTCTAGCATCACAACCATAATTTACCACTATTTTTTTTAACTTGCTAGAGATTAAGGTCCACCCATATCCTCTCCCACTTAAATTGGTGATGCCCTCATCGTCAGTAACAGGTCCCTCTGTGCAACAGGTCTGCATCCCTCTAAAAATTAGGTCCCACATTGATCAATAGGCATCCCCATCCTAGGGAGAAGAAGTTTGAGCACTTCTAGGTATAAAATGAGTCAACTTTCTTCTGCAACACTCTTTTATTTCATTAGATTCTCCACAAGGCTATGTTTTTTTAAAATAAATTCTCATAGAAGTTAAGTTTCTCTATCAATAAGCATCAAGGCACCCATAAATACATGAGATTAGGCACCTGCTTGAGCATAAAGGTGCCCAAAACCGCATGAGATCAAGGCACTTTCTTATGTATGGAGGCACCTTATTACTTTTGATAAGTCAATAGTCACTAACGTGTCTACTGTTGCAGAGTTGATCAGGCCCTCCAAAAATTTTCTCATGCTGCATCAACATCTGCTTCGTCCAAGCACAGAGGTGGGTACCTCTTACCTTTGCAAAAATTAACACCCACGTCCATGCCTAGATGGGGACTATCTCCTTCGGATGGAAAAAATCAAGTTTCTACCTCCTAAAAAAAATGTGCAGGTTCATGGATGCTGAGCCAGTTTAGGCCTTGTCTCCCAAGATGTCTATTTTTCATACAATCAAGCTATTTCACCTGCAAAAAAAATTGAGAAAAACTAAAATGCAGTTCAGTGCAATCTGTGCCTATTAGGCACTAGCTCTTAGGATGCCTATAGATTGCATGTAAGCACTTTACCTACAACACATGAAAGTAGGAAAAATAGGAATCATGACATCTGTGCTTGTTAGGCCCTGGCTCTCAATATGCTTGTAGCTTGCATGTGGTTCACAATTTCCTGCAAAGCAAAAAAAAAATTATGCTAAGCAGGACATGTTCCATACGGGTTTTTTTTTTTAATCAAGGCGCCCTTGACGCATGACATCAAGGTGCTTTTTTTTCAACCGTGATCAAGTGCCTTTGTTGATGGACATTGAGGCACCGCTTAAGGAGCAAGGCGTCTTCTTGAGTAAGGCACCTGCTTGGTGCCTACTTGAGTAAGGCACCTACTTGGCACCTACTTGAGTAAGTCACCTACTTGAGTACGGTGCCTGCTTGATGCCTGCTTGAGTAAGGTGCCTGTTTGGTGCCTGCTTGAGTAAGGTGCCTGCATCGAGAGTAAGGTGCCTACCTTGGGAGTAAGGCACTTGCCTTTAGAGTAAGGCACCTTCCTGAATATTAAGGTACTCCTAAAAACTATTGGTATGGTATGGGGTCTCCCCCATGTCGATGTCACTTCACGTATAAATCTCACTTCACAAAATATTCACTGACATCTCCTTATTTGTCTATATCGCACTTCATGTTGTCTTGCAAAACATAAAAAAAAACTAAACTAAAGGCATTAAAATAAAATTCTAACTAATTTTTTTTTTCATTTGTTCTGCCATGACTAGAATAGATCTTGGCTCATTTTTTTTTCATCATTTGCATCAAAGAACAAAATGTCAACTGCAACAATGTGAGCTAGTGATTCTTTTTCATAAAATGAATGTTGCCATAAAAACTGTAATATTGGCACTGTGCATTAAAAATTGGAAGTTGTGCCAACCAGGTAACTATGCAGCATGGAGTGCAAAAATTTGTGTCCCATATACCACTATTAGAGGATTTTATGATAGCCAACAACCCAAAACTTTGAAACACCAAGCTCCTCATCAACAACACAAAAAATATATTTTAATCCTGCTCTGACATGTTTCAAGAGTATTGAACTATTCGAATGTATTTGCATGGATCAATATTTGTGCATTATTATTTTCTCACCGTGTGCTCCTAAATGCATCATTTTTTCAATTGATTAGCCTTGACACATGTGCATCTGAATCAAACTGATCTCCCACTATGAATTATTTCCTTCATAGGTAGAATTAGAGCAATACTGTGATCCTCTGTTTCTTGGAGTGAGGATAAATAAATCCATTCACCATCATCTACAACATGTGTCGGGTATTCATATGTGACTTTTTATGAGACACATCATTAAGATTTATGTGTTGTTATTTCTGGCCACTATGAGCTCCATTCATATTATTTATCATGCTCAGGCACCATGTGGCCTTCTTGCAGATATTTGACATCCGATTACTTCTAGGCTCCTCCCCTACTTTATTTAGTTATCGGTTAGAGATTTCTCATTTCTCTTAAATACCAAGCTGGTCCTCAATAAATAGGATACTCTCTTCCAAAAAGTAACAAAATAAAACTTTGTTTTTTATTTGCTCTTGACTTGGAGCCTTTTTAGTAGAAGATATTTTTTTTCTCTTTTTTTTGTGAACATTGTAAACAACGTTTATTGTGCTATTGGTGGCAATGATGAAGGTGGGGTCCCCCCATGCCTACATATGAACTAGTATTCTAAAAATCATCTCCTTCTTTATCAACTAGTTTGATATGTTGTAGCATGAGAAGATTATTTTCCTTCATGGCCTCACAACCAAAATCTTTCAATGTTACGATAAAATGTGCAAGTCAACAAATGACTATTTGTGGGCTATCAAATTGAAGAAAACAGGGCATAAAACGTGCTAATTTTTGATTCACCAGGTCACCTTAAGCGCAAGTGAAGAGAATACTCCATAACAAGATGTTCAAGGTTCCACGAGCCTGGGGGATGGAGGGACGGGGGGACGGGAGGATAGGTTTTAAGGGATGGCAGGGGATGGTAGGCTGATTTTAGGGGATGGCTCAGGGATGGATGGGGGTGACAGCTGGTATAATACTATAAAAATTGATTTTTTTAGAAATTTAGAATAATATACACATTCAGAATTCTACACCCAACAAAAATGATATTAGTAATCAATTATGTAAGTGCAACCATTCATATTCATATTAGTTACTAACACATAAGTGGTATTAGGATATTCATATTAGTTACTAAGTGCAACCATTTAATTGTTTCAAGTTCAACAACTATAACTTGAAGGTTCAGCCAAGGATATCAAGTGCAAACAATGTTCAAACAATTGTTCCAATCTCTTGAACTGATGTTGTAGAACTTAGATTTGTTTGGACAATTGATGTGAGGTCAGACAAATTTGAATTTAGTATGGCAGAACTCATTAGATCTCTGTGTAGATCAAGTGAGTTTGATAGGATTTGACTTATTACTATGTCTATCAAAAAGCAGCTGAGCTACCTAAGGAAAATCGTCACTCCATGATTTTTGTGCGCTTTGTGGAAAGTCCTTAATGTGGGTCTTATTGAAGCAGAAATCTAGAATTCAATGGCTCAATGAAGGAGATTAAAACACAAAATTCTTCCACAAATCTCTTCTAGCTCGTAGATCTCACAACTTTATTTCTTCCCTGAAATCAGATTCTGGAGATGTCGTCTATACTTGGGATGGCATGAGCTCTATTGTTATCGATTAATTTTCCAATATTTTTGCTGCTACTCCTCTTGAATCAACTTCTCAACAAAATGTTCTTCAAGCTATCCCTTATCTTATCACTTCTAAGGAGAACTCTATTTTAACTGCTCCTGTTACTATCAATGAGCTTCAACATGTAGTTTTTAAATTGCAAAAAGGAAATACCCCAGGTCTTGATGGTTTTCCCATTGAGTTCTACCAAGAGTTATGGGATATCCTTCATGATGATTTATTAGAGGTGGTGGAAGAAGATAGGAAAGCCAAAGATATTTTGAATGTTATCAATAAAACTTATATTACTCTTGTTCCAAAAGCTCAAGAGGTTGATCACATATTAGCTTTTAGACCTATTGCTTTATGTAATGTTCTCAAAATCATTACTAAGATCATGGCAGAAATGTTGAAGCCTCTTTTGCATAAGATTATTTTCCCTGAACAAGGGGGTTATGTGGAAGGGCATAAAATAGTAGATGATATAGTTCTAGCTCAGGAAGCTATCCATTCTATGGATATACAAAAATCTCCTTCCATGTTCATTTGGTTAGATTTATCCAAAGCTTATGATAGAGTGGATTGGCATTTCCTTATCAAAGTTTTGAGGCTGTTTGGTTTCTCTAAGCATTGGATAGATTAGATTATGGGATGTATCTCTTCAGTTTCCTACTTAGTTCTTATCAATGGCAAGCCTTCTCAGTCGTTCACTGCTTACAGAGGTATTAGGCAAGGTGACCCACTTTTCCCTTATTTATTCATCATTCTTGTTGAATGCTTGGGGAGGACTATAACCAAAAAGAGGGATAAAAAAATCCTTGAGGGAGTTACCATGCTCATGGAGCTAGACCTATCTCTCATATTCAATTTTTTGATGGCTCTACTATTTTAGGTAAAGCTATAGTTAAGGAAGCTTCTAACTTTAAGCAAATCATTAGCTATTTTTCTAAGGCTACTGGGCAGTTGATCAATGAAGACAAATCTAAAGTTATTTTCTTTCACTGATCTGCCAGACAGGAGTCCATGGTATTGGATAAATTAATATATAAAAATTCCTCCCTTCCAATCACTTATCTAGGTATTCCCATCAATATTCAAAGGCAAAAAAAATAATATTAGAATTGGTTGTTAGACAAAGTCAAGAAGAAAATTGGAAAGTGGACCAATAGGTGGCTTTCTACGGGGGGTAGAATCACCTTGGTAAAATCAATCCTTCAAGCTATTCCTATTTATGTTTCTTCCATGTTGAATATTCCAAAGGTTGTTCTTCGAGATCTAGATCAAATCAGTCATCGATTCCTCTGGAGTGGTACTAAGAAAAAAAGAAAATGGGCCTTGGTGAAATGGGACTTTTTATGTCTTCCTAAGAATCAAGGGGGGTTAGGATTCCAATTTTCTATTAATAACAACAAAGCTTTAGCTACTAAATTATATTGGAGAATGTTGCATAACCCCAATGCTCTTTAGGCTAATAATCTCTGTGCTAAATATGCTGAGAACAAAAGTCTTGAAGACCTTGTTTGTTATCATCTTCCTACCAAAGGTTTTCCCATTTTAGTAGTTCTTAAGACTGGTGAAGATTTGATAAAGAGAAATTTATTTTGGATCATTCATAATGGTGAGTAGGCAAATTTTTGGATAGATTCTTGGGATGGTCACAAGCCTTTGATAACTCAGTTTCTCTATTGGAGGCCTTGGATGGAGGAGCTTCACCGAGCTAACTGGATAAAGGTGGCTAATTACTATCGGTACCATACTGGTAATTCAAAGGTTGGTAGATATTGGATCCCTATTGAGTACTGGCCTATTCAAATACCAGAAAGGCAAAGACAAGTTATCCAAGGCATCCTTCATATGAGATCTCTCTCTTGGTCCCATGAAAAATATTTTTTTGGATGGAACATAACTACTAAGGGTGAGTATTCAGTTGCTCAAGGTTATTTGACCTTATGCCATAATAATCGCAACCAATCTTCTGACATATTTTCTCAGTTGTGGGCTCAAAAGCTATGGCCTAAGGTGAGGTTCTTCATTTGGCTTTTATTGCATCGTAGGGTGCTTACTGGTGAGCAACTTATGAAGCATGGTTTTCATGGCCCTTTTAGATGTGAAATGTGTGGAGAGAATGTAGAAAATCTCAACCATATTTTTATTTAGTGTACTCTAGCCTCTGAGCTATGGAGGAGAATGACCACTTTACTTGGCTTACAGTGGTCTAATTTTTAAAATTTTGAACAACTTTGAAGGGATTGGCCTAAAAAAGAGGGTGTTGATCATTTTATTAGGTAGTTAGTTTGGATGGGTTCTACCATTCTTCTTTGGAATATCTGGAATGAAAGGAACAGTTAAATTTTTAATCAAGATAGGAAGGATATTCACTATATTTGGCAGAAGACCATAGCCAACTTAGTTGAATCAGTCTATCAACTCCTTAATCACCCCCAAAACTCCCACCAAAAATGGGATCAAGTGATGCAAATATTGAATATTAAATTTGCTAAAGGCAACCATCTCAAAGGGAATGGGAGTATTTGCAAGATGGATAGGACAAGAAATTGGCAACCTCCTCCTAAGAATTTTGGTAAAGTCAATACTGATGGAGCCTCTAGAGGGAACCCTGGAAAATCTAGTGCGGTAGGAATTGGTAGACTTTTAGATGGTTTCCTGGTTTTTACTTTTGCTGAGAATTTGAGTATTCTTTCCAATAACCTTGCTGAGGGGTATGGTATCCTCAGAGGCATTCAGGAGGCTACTAATCTTGGATGGGAAAATGTGTTAGTTGAGTCTGACTCTCAACTCATGATTAATATTTTAAATAATCCTTCTAAGAATAATAAGGTTGATTGGAGAATAAAAAGATTTATTGAGAAGATTCAATTAATGCAGAGGGGATTTTTGAAAGTTGATTACAATCATGTGGGCAAAAATCAAAACAAAAGTGTTGATGCTTTAGCTAATTGGGCTTTGGACAAAGGTGATCTTATTTGTTATGGCCTCCCTCCTAGATGGTGGGATTCACAAATAAGGGAAGCTTTTATTTCTATAATTTATTTGGATGACTCTAGTTTTGAAGGTACCTAGTTTCTTCTTGCTTTATTTTTGCTTCTCTTTGGTTCAGTCAGGGTATTCCAGTACCCTAGCTCAAACTATTCTTTATTTTGTTTCCTATGTTGATTCTTGCCTGGAAAGTCCTTTGGTCTAGAAAGGGATTTTTTTTTTGTTCTTGTGTTTTTTCTATTTGTTCTTGTGTTTTTGTTGTTCTTGTTCTTGTGTTTATGTATGTTTGTGTTATTTCATGTTTTTTGTGTGTAAGTGTTTTCTATGTTGTTTGTTTTTGTCTACTGTCTGTTGTTGGTTGTTTTTTCATTTTTATTTTATTTATTTATTTTGTAGGTTTTGTTTGTTTGTGTTTTTCATGTTTTTGTTGGTTATGTCTTTGTAGTGTTATGTTGTTTTTGTCATGTTTGTGTTTTGGAATGTTGTTATTGTATTTTTTCTATGTGATTCGTGGTTTTTTTTTAATCTTATTTTTTTGTGTGCTTGGTTGTGCTTTATCTTTATGACACACTCAAGGATCATGTTTTTTATTTTTTATTCTTATTTTTATTTATTTATTTATTTTATATCTTATTATGTGTTTGTTAGCTCCTTGAGTATGTCAAAGGTGGTAGGCCAGGACCGTGCCCTGGGCGATTTTGGTGAAATCGATACCCCTGCCTCCTTGGGTCTTACCCGAAAGTGGCATCCATTTTGAGATGTTTTCCACAAAAAAAATGTGGGTCTTCTTTTCTTTTGGGTCTGAGTATTTCAAGGAACCATTCCGCTTGAACATTATTGCATATCCATTATTTCTCTTCCTTCCCAGTTTTCGTTTGGGGATCTATTTTTGAATTTTGAAAAATGACTCTTATTGGGAAAACTTTAATTTGCAATGTGTTTTGTTGGATGAAATAAATATTGATAAGAAAGAAACTGGCATAATAATCATAAGACCAGCTGAGTCTTTTAAACTTAGTATGAGTTATTTGGGTGTTAAACTGTCCAATTCAGCTTGCCAAACTTTGTCATACTTGACAAATAGATATCAAATACTCCTCATAGTTGTACTTAACAAATAGTTAAAAGTTGGCAAACAAAATATTCAAGAATCAGGCAAGAAAATGTATGTCATATGACAAACTGTCTTCACAGACGTGTAAATAAACATCAGAGCAGTTTTATATATTTGCCAAGTATTCTGACTCTTTGCCTTCGCTAAATTGCTACCTAGTCAGAACAATGTAAGGTTGTCGGCACAATGCATTCTTCTCTAAATCTTTTATCCTGCAAATTTATTAAATATTATAAAAAGAAAAGTTTATCAGTTCAGTAAAAGAGTTAAAAACCCTATAAATGTTTTTAAAATAGCCCCCACCCTCCCTTTTTTATCAAATAATTTTAAAATGGTTATATGGGAATGAAATGGGCTTGTCCATATTACATTGTGACCACATAGTGGTATCACAATAGCTGGACAATTATGCATGTATCTCTTGGCGAGATTTGAACCCTGGTCTCCTTGTTGATAGTTGAGGTATTAAACCAGTTGAGCTCATGCCATTTGATTAAAAATAAACTTTGGCTATCATAAGAAGAATGGATAATTTGAACAGAGGCAAAAAAAAGAAAACATTCTAGATTGACAAATTCCCAGACTGAGTTCAAAAAATCTGTAAATGATTTGGAATGATGAACCTGTACTGAACAATTGTTTCTAGTCTGCATTTAGATACTCTTTTTTCAAGAATTCAATGTCTATGGTTTTAAATTTTGTATTGATGCAAAGTTGGAATAATAGTTACTGTGTACAGAAAGTTTGGTTTGAACAGAAGGGGAGAAAGATTCATGGGTATCCTTTTATTTTTATTTTTATTTTTAGAACTTTTCAAACCTATCAAATCCTGAGTACTAGCTGTTGGAGGACAAATTCTGCCATTTTTTGAAAAATACAGGCATGCCACTGCTTTTGAAGATGAGATAAGATAATTCTATTAATGTTCACAGATGGCCAAAGTAGGCCAATGATGTCACTCATTAAAAAAAGCTCTTACAATGCACTGTAGTATCCAAAAAATACTACAAAAAAAAGCTAAACTAGAGTAAAGAATCTAGTGTAAACTACACTGAAGTGGAACAAATGTATGGTATAAATGGATAAATCCTTTGGGTGAGGATGCCCAGCTGTGGGGGATGACTGGGTGCCATTAGAGATGCTTAGACCTTCCCTAGGGATGGCTGGGCGTCCCCAAGGACGACCTTAGGGATGCCCAACCATCCCTAGGGGCGGTCCAACCATCCCCAAAGGGACCTAGTTGTCCTTGAGGATGACTGGCTATACCTAGGGATGCCCCAAAAAATGGGACGTCCTGGATATGGGAGGCCATAGGCCTTAGCCATCCTGAGGATGTTTCCCAATCGTTCCCTAAAAAAGGGAATGGGGGAAAATGTCCCCCTTGTCGTCTCCCCATGTTGGGGGACACAAGAAATGGGGGGACGCATCCCGTTGAACACTGAAGATGTTCTTTTAAATTCAGATCTATCATTTTTCCTACATCATTAAAATAATTTGCCAATATATTGTAAATCGTCAAGTCTGTAAAAAAATTAAATGTTAAAACTAATCTTCTAGAGGCACAATTTTCTAATGGTTTCTGTATAAAAACACATCCCTAAAATTTTTCAATTATATCAGACCTGGGTTGTGCTATTTATTTGATTTCTTGAAACCATTTAGAATTTGATGGAAATCCTTCATTGCCTGATTTTCTAAATTTTTTCAACAACACAATTTATTCCTACTTCTACACTTAATATGGTACATCAAATTCATTCTTGTATTTACCTAAGAAGTTGGTAAATTTAAACTATTACCTATGGGATTGGGCTCTGAATGTGCCAACAACTATTTTGGCATTGTAAAAAGGCCCTTGGTGGACTCACGCTTCTCAGGTAGAAGATCTACAAGTAATTTTAAATGGGCTTTTTATCTGACCTGTAAATCATAACACTACAATTTTGACACTCCTCGAAAATGGTACCAAAATGGTGAGCAAAAATCATGTCTCAAAAAATAATCATTTCTCTTCCATAAATTATCAATCCTGTAAGTTTGTAAACTTATGAGTGTCACGCACAATATATGCCTGCAGTGCGGGGTAATGAATTATTATGTATATTATTTAGTTTGGTGGGGGATGTTTGTGCATTTTGATTTCAGCCAAACCAAATAAACTAAGTGCGAAAAATTAAATAAATAAATTACGAACTAAAATTAAAGTGCTGAAAATAAAAGTGCAGAAATAAAATGCAGGAAAATAAACACACAAAACTAAATTAAATAAGTGGAAAATAAAACACTCAATCTAATATACAAAAAATAAATACAGAAATATAATAGGGGAGGAATACTGTAGGGAGTGGACCCAAGCTCCCGCAAATAGTCTGCCTGAATAATTACATAGAGCTTGATTTAAACAAGTAAGAGGAATTGTACTCTTAATAAATTATAGAATAAATGAAATGAAATAATGTTATGTGTAAATTAATTCTCCCCTCATTTGCCTGGCCTATGTCTTTATATAAAGCACATCCAGATCTCGTTACAATAACAAATCAATCTATTTTAATCACATAACGTGATTAGTTCATACACAGGTATTATTCTACTATTTTAAAGTATGTTCATTCACCAAAAGGATAAATATAAAAATCCTTAGGTGTATGTAACAAATAAATCCTAAATTAATGCATCCTAAAAATAATGCTTTAAGAGCTTTACAAGGTCAACCGACCAATCAGTTGATAATAAGTGTCTTATTCTATTTTAATAATAATGCATAATTAAAATATATCTCCTTTGTCTTCATGTGCAACAACCTCCTTAGCCCCTTGGTCAACCGGTCAAAGCTGGCTTGGTCATATTAAGCATCTCCAATGTATGGTAGTAAGGCACCTCCAATGTATGGTAGTAAGGTGCCTACTTTCTCATCACGGTGCCTACCTATTGACTGGGTCAGAGTAAGGCACCAGAGTAAGATGCCAGAGTAAGGCACCGAAGTAAGGCGCCAAAGTAAGGTGCTTGTTGACTTGGTCAAAGTAAGGTGCTTGCTTGAGTAAGGTGCATTCCCAATATACCTTAGACTCATTGAAGTAGAATCATGCCAGGTCCAAGGGGGATGTAGACTAGAAAACACCAGATTAGTAGCAAAACCTGCATTTATACATAATTTCCACTAAAAACACCGGTCAAGCATAATACTAGATTTTATATCAATTATATGCATAGGTTAAATAAAAATACATCTCACATGCTAATTAAACCAGTAATGATTCCCCTTAAAAGTGCACATAAAATGACCATTTTTTGTGCTCATCAATTGCCTTTCAAGAAGACATAAAGATTCTTTTGAATCTACAACAAAAATGAGAATATCAAACCACCAACCCCTAAGCTCGTGAAAAAAGTTTGAGATCTCTTTTTGGTGAAGGACGAGCTGTTTGGAAAAGCTAACAAAAGTTGTAAAAATCTAAAGCAAAAATCTTGATCTACATTCTCTATAAAAGCTATCAAAAAGGTAAGCAATTATTGGTGCAAGTGAATTCATTAATAAGATTTCTCAGCGGATTTATTAAAGCACCTTATGTTAGATCAAAAGTTGCAAAGAGGAAAATTGTATTACAGTCTTCAAAAGTGCAAAAGAAAAAAAATTATTTTTAAGGTTCATTTGCACAATTAGGAGTTGATTTCTGAAGTTACAATCAACTACCTATCTTATATCTTGAAAAAAGAAGACTAGATCCTACAACTGTGTTTGTAGTGAAATTCAAAAGAATTTATTCCAGATTATATTTGAAAGGTTATAGTGGAATTGTTAAGAGCATTTTTGAGAAATTAGTGGAACAAAATATTGTCATGTCCTTGTGACAACAACCCCCCAAAATATATATTTTTTAGTTGTCTTCAACATCTCTATTTTTCTTTATTAAGCACTACGACAACAACAGAAGCACTGTGGCACTAGCGAAAGTCAAAAACACATCATGAATGATCATTGTGGGAAAATGGGTAAATCATGACCACACTATTCACACCTAATTACCATTGCATTGTGTTTTTCTTCATTAAGCACCATGGCACCAACGAATAACACTGTCATAAAACCAATGAATAACACTTGCATTTGGATAAGCCCTGCAAGGCATATCCTAAGATATCTCTCACCACCAGTTGCAGAAGTGAAGGATTACCAATCAAGGAATGAGTTTGCACCGATCAAAGAGGGCTCTAATTGCCCATGAGTGCTACATAGAATTTAGCTACTAATATACTGGTGCACAACATTAAAGAGCGATTGAGGTAAAGGTTGATCTTTCTGCTTATTTTTAACAAAATATTTTGGAGTTATAAGGGGAATATTTTTATCTATTGCAATATTTAGTATAAGATATTCATTAAGCAAGCATACTTCAGATTTTTTAATATTTGCAAAAGTTATCAAGGAGAAATAAGGGTTATTTAAATTACTTGCAAATATTATTTTCTAATTTTTCCAAATTTGGGAGTTATAAGGAATACAACATCAAACTTAGGAATTGGAAATTAGAAAAAAATAAAATCAACCAAAAGGGATATTTAAAGAGGTTTATTATAGTTTTCAAAAGTTGGTATTTTTATAGTGTTGTCTAAAAAAGACTTAAAGGAAGAAAAATAAATACCAACTTCAAAACCTCTCAAAGAATTGAAAAATAGTGCTTTAGTTCAATAGGAGTAATAAGGAGATAGAGAAGTTGTTTTTTGTATTTACAAAATTTTACAAAATTAACTTAAAATTGAACTATAATTTACAAAAGTTCTATATTGATCATATATCCTATCCAAAACATCCTAGGGAGTCATAAGGCATTCTACAAAACTTGGTAATATTAGCATCCATAAATAATTATCAAGCTCTAAACTCATTGAATAGATGTAAGCTTGTTACAAAACTTAAAAACTTATTATGTTTGTGAACTCTCATCAATAGGGAGACATAAGGAAGTCCAAAAAATCTAAAGAGTTGATAAACGGAATACAATGGCATCCAAAAAAAATTCCTAGCTGAATCCCAATTACTGAAAGGGCCAAATTATTTCTCATGGAAGAATAAAGTAAAAGCAATCTTGGTATATGAAAGACTTTGGGATATTGTCCAAGGGAAAACAAAGAAACCTACCACAAGAGATACTGAGATTAAAATTTTTTAGGAAAATGATTTAAAAGGCCTAATGATCATAACATTTGCTATCACTAATGAAATACAACCTTATACCAGTTCAACAAAAACATCTTATGAAGATTGGAAAATATTCGAAAAAATATTTGAGGGGAAGAATAAAGCCACCATTTTTCATCTACAAACTCAACTACATTCCTTAAAAATGAGCAGTGGGGAAAGCATAGAACTTTTTCTAAGGAAGGTAGCAAATATTAAAGGAAAATTTTTAACTCTTGGATAGGAGCCTAAATATGAACTTCTTACTCAAGTAACCATGAGAGCACTTCCAAAAAACTATAAGCATTTGGTCACATCTCTACAAATCTTAAGTAAAAATACTTCTTTTGATAACTTAGTCAATATCCTTCAGGAATATGAAGTGGAACACACTATAAAATATGAGATGACTAACACTACATTGACATCAAAAGATAATCCATAGGGAAATATTGCTTCATCAACAAAAGGACGAAGAACATAGTATTGTCATATATAGTAACAATTATTGTAGGTACAATCCAAGAAACCAGAATTAAGGAACTCAAATAAACAATGGGAACCAATTTCAATCAAGATAGTATCAAAGAAATTCTCGTCAATAGCAATTTCACCGACCAACCAATTATCCTCAATTGAAGTACTGAAAGGGAAATCAGAAAGGACACCTGGTTCAGAGGATAGAAGAAATTGAATAATTGGATGAACACTAAGAAAATTATGAGGAGAAATTTTTATTAGCAAATGTAAAACTTTTACTTGAACAGGTTATAAAGAATCCAAATAAAGGATACAAAGTTCAAGATGAAGAAGACGATCCATATTGAATACTAAAAGTCTTCAGTACCCAAATAATGTAATACATGGGGGTGTTAGAGTTAGAGTCTATTACATCATTTAGATCATGTAAATGTACCTTCCTAGGTACATACTTAGGATATTAGATTAATTTAGGGGGAAGTTATCTAGTTACTTTATGCAATGTAATAAATGCACAAGTGTCAATGTGCAAGTTGTAAATGTACAAGGTATCCCTTGCACAACTAGGTAGAGTGTTGGCCAAGGAATCTATCTTCTATTATAAAAGAGCTTCATTTTAAAAATTTGACAAGTAAGTCAGTACTTAGTAGTAGTAGTACTGGGTGACTCCATTAGTGTTGGAGTACATTATAGTTCTGTAGCATCTTACATGGAGTGTCCATTTTCTCCATAGCAATATTGTATTGATTTCCATCATTTCTATTTATAGCATATTTTTGCAATCTCAAAAATTTACGTTCTTTTATATTTTTGCATCCTGTGATTGCCATATCCCATTGTAATATACCTCAAAAGCTAACACAAACAACATAACTTCTCTCCCAATCAAGTGGCATTAGCTCAACCGATTAATTTACTTAACATTTCAAGGAGATCTAGGTTCAAATCTTGCTAAATGATACGTGGATAATATCCAAGATTTGTTGTAATACAACTATGTGGTGATAATGTAATATAGGTGGTGCCCATTTCAATCCCATATAACCCATTGAAAAAAAGAGAACTTATCTCCTTCAATAAAAAATCTAATTCAATCAAATCCCAATTTGGTAGACCCCATGCCTATGTTTGTATGATTTATACATGCCTATGCTACAACAAGATGGCAATGCATAAGCCCAATTACAATCACTGGTAGCATCATGAGGACACCTACTATATGGTTCATCAATGTACCACATCAAAGTGACTCATCAATCCATCAAAGGTAAATATTCAAGGGTATCTATCCATTCCATGATTGGGGTATCCTACATTATCCTTGATTTACAACAATCTGACATCACTCTTCTCAAGCCAAAAGTCATTTTCATCATTCGTTCACCACCCATCGTTATCCATTCAATGTCATCCATCATCAATCTAGAAACTATTATCATCTATTTTTGTGCCACATTGTATTTACACATGATGCGGTACAAAAAGGGGCATCTATAGACACCTAAAATATAGCATTTTTTGTAAGGCCCTACAACATTTTTGATTAATTTTTCAATTTCCTCTCAAAAACTTCAAATTCCCAATTTCTCCCTTTTATTTCCCAAATTATTCTAAAAATCCTAAATCCCTAATTTATTTTTTAATTTCACTAAAAATCATAAACCCTAATCAAATTCTCTAAATCATCCTCTAAAATCCCTAAACCCCAATTATCCCATAATCCCTAATCCATTTTTCCTAATCATGTCCCAAATCCCCCTTTAAAATTCCCATAATCCTAATTAACTCCTAACTCCCTAATTAGATCCCTCATTAAGCCCTAATCATCCCCTACATCCCTAATAAAATCCCAGAATGAATTTTCAAATCCCACCCAAATCCCTAAAATATCCTCTCCACTATTCATAAATTCCTCTTTCCCCTCCTAAATCTCCCTCAAAATTTACATAATCTTTTTTAGCCTCCCATTTCCCTAATTAAGCCCTTAACTAAGCCTTAACCCCTCTCTTAAGCCCCATGCAAAATCCCAAGAAAGAGCACATTTAATTGGTTAAATCTAATCAAATCCTAAAATCCCCCTCTCAATCCCTAGGAAATCCTCTAGAAATATCCATTATTTAATTCATAAACCCTCCTACCACTTTTCCCTCCACTTTTGAGCTAATTAAAAATTCACTAAAAATGTAAAGTCAACCTCCCATAAATAATATCATTAAATTCCACATGTGCATCCTCTAGCCACCTAGCATTTTAGGAATTTTAAATTCCATCCACCTCATCCCATGTGCATTTAAAAAGGAATTTTAAATTCCTTCTCTCCACCCAAGGGACCCCATTCCCAAAGGTCAATTTATGACACATGAGTGGGTGAGAATTCACCCTATCCAATGTCATAAATTGGAGGGTGCACAACCCTCTAGGAAAATCCTATAGATTTTCCTTGATATTTGTGTAACATAGAAAAATACACCATGTGCGAGAAAATAAGAAGTATTTATTATATTAAGAAAGTCCTTTGAGTACAAGTGTACCAAAATGGGAGAGGATCATGATGATAGAAGGATTAACTCCTCTTGATCAAGCAAGTTTTGCACTAAGTGCTTGAAATATCAATAATCTTCAATATCATGACCCAACTAATGATGGAAAATGCAATAATTATTTTCATTATATGACTTGGGCTTGGATCGATGAGGATTTTTAGGATGGATGGCAAGTAGAAAAAGTAGTTGTGCCTCCTGCAAATTTTAAAATACTACCGACATTAGCTCTGATAGGGAGGTCTAGGTGCGAGATGAACGTGGGGGACAAGATCGATGAGAAAATTGATGTGAAGGTTGAGCTCGAAGTGAAGTGGAGGAATATGACATAGAGGATGATTGAGTAGGGATTGGTGAGATGTCTTGGCAACTCAAGTGTAGCTCAATGTTTGTGAGTTGATCCAAGATGTGTTGTAGAGTAGGTGAAGGCGAAGTTGGAGGGATGCCTTGATCACTCAACTATAGTTCAATGTTTGTGAGTCGATCAAAGATTTGTTGGAGGTTCAATTGAGGTGGAATTGTAAGTGGAGGGGTGTGATATGTTGGTTGAGGTGGTGGATATAAGGATAGGGAAGGGGGGTAATATGGTTGAGACTACTATTATAGGGTTGAAGCACATGAAGAGAATGATCTAAGAGGTGAGGGGACAAAAAAATAGGAGGAAGAAGAGGTAGAAGACATTGTGTTGAAAGAAGTGGTGGAAGAGATGGTGTGGGAAGAAGAGGTAAATAAAAGGGTGTTGGAAGAATAGGGGGAGTTGGAAGGAGAGGTGGGAGACACCCTATTGATTGAGGCAAGGAGGGTGAGGGGCTCTATGAGGGGCTAAGTTTAAATTTGGTTGGGATATGGTGCCTTCAATTGGTTGAGGGGGAATGAGTTTAACTCTTTTCAATGAGGGGGACTTAAGAGGTAGCTTAGAGAGTATCGCACTCAAGATGGGGTAGGAACTGATGGAATATGTGAAGGGAGAGGATGTATGAGGGGAGGTTTGCTCTTGATGAATGGGGGAGATAATCGTACAAGGTGTAATATGAAGTGAAGGTAAGGATGGACATGGTGAGTTAGGTGGAGGAGAAGGGTCAATAGAATGGGTAGGTAAGGCATCAGTATCAATGAGGGTGATGTGGAGATACACATGTGAGGTATATGGTGAGGTAGGAGGAGTCTCCTTCAAAGAAGTTGAGACTTCCGGTAGGTGAGAGGTTTGGTTGTAATCTAAAGTGGTAGAGAAAATGGTATGGGTGATGAACAAAGTTGTTTGGTGAATGTTGAGGGGGTGGAGGATCAAGAGGCTCAACATCACTATTGTCATCAAGTTTAAAATTAAGGCCTGGCAAAGGAGCTTCAAGGAGGTTGACTGAGTGATATGGAGAGGGCGAGCATGGTGGTGTAGATTGTGAGGGTGAAAAATTGGAAGAGGGGTTGGATGGAGTGGTTATAGAGGGTGACGTGACATTTAGGTGAATAAGGAGTAGTTGGAGTAGATTTCATAGAGTGCATGTGAGATGGAGGCTCTTGTGTTGTGGTAGTAGAGGTAGATGAAGCAGACACAAGGTGGTCATGATTGATCATACCCACAAAATATTGGTGAGATGGGATATTATTGACATGACTTGCTTGATATGGCTGAGGGAAAATAATTAAATCTCCATTATTTGGTTGTGTTGCCCCATATTATGGTATTGGAGTTTGATGATTTGCAAGGTTTTGATGAGCAAGGACTAAAGGGATTTTAATGGTAATGAACCTTTGGTAAATCATATCCTGTACGGGGTTCTATCGTGATTGAAAATGGTTGATGTCATGACTGTTTTGGTGATAAAAGACACAAAATTGGTCAATGTTAGACCCTAGAGATGTGGGTTGATATGTATCATGTAGCCCAATGTCAGGTAAGGAGAGTGCCCACACCTCGAGAAGTTTCCAAAAAATAGATAATAAGGACTCTGTGAGAGGCATGAAGTAATGTTGGGGTCGAGGAGAAATGTGTGTGGGAGAGGAAGTGGGTTAGTTGTTCTACTGATGTGAGGGTGGGCTAGCCTAGGATGTTGGAGGTAGATATGGAGGTTGGGGTGAAGGTGGGTAGGATTGTTGTAGGGGATATGAATGTTGTGATGGAGGTGGTTGAGGTTGTTTTAGGGGATATGAATGCTACAATGGAGGTGGTTGAGATTGTTGCAGATGATATGAATGTTGTGGTGGAAGTAGTGGAGGCACTAGGGAGGCCTAGGACATATTTTGAGGCATGTAATAAGATGTGGTGGGGGTGCTAGTAGGAGTGTGGGATGGGTGGCAAGTTTATTGGTGATAAGATGGAGGGTATAATTATGGTTGACTAGGTGTATGTTGGTATGGATGAGGTGATTGGGGGGATATGAAGGGGAGATTTTATGATAGTTAGACAGAGGTTTAGTGTAAGTGGAAGGTGGTTGATTGTAAATGGATGAAGTTTGATAAGGTTGTGGGGTTGGTGGTTGATTTTAGGTGGGTGATGGTTGATGATAAGTGGACGATGATTGATGATATGTAGGGGTTGATGGTGGTTGATATGAGGAGGGGTGGTGATTATAGGTGGGCAAAGGTTAGTTGTAAGTGGGTGATGGTTGATGATGGTTTAGTGGTGCATGGTATTGATACTTGGTGGAGGGTTTTGTGGTTGTGTCAGTGGGATTTAATAAACATGTTGAGGATGGGGGTGATGGGGAAAGTGAGGTTGCAAATATGGGTGAGGTGGCTATCGATATTGAGTGAAATTATCCACGTATGTGATAATGATGGTTGTATGGGATGGAGGTGAAAGGTCAAGGTTTGGCAAGATTTTCAAAAAAAACTTACTATATAATTAAATCCAATGAATGCACAAAAAAAACAAACAAACAATCAAATTTTATTTTGAGTTTTTGTGATTTTGGTTTGTTGTTTTTTTGAAAGTTTTGTTTTTGTGTGTTTTATGTCCATATGCCTAGGAACTACAAAAGGTGGAGGATGAAGTGAAACCTATGAGGGTATATTCGTACTCACCCCCCTTTTGAGGAGTGGTATACGAATAGCAAAAGTAGCTTGCTAAGATGGAGGGTTGGTGATGGGTATCCTAAGGGAACAAAAATTACCTTCCAAAAGAGATCGCACTATCTAAGTCCTACTACCGGTCTACCTAGACTTTCACTTCACCCTCAGGCAATCTTGGACAAAAATGATAGTTGCAATCCACTAATTATTATGCCCAATGGTTAAAGGGCATCTAACCTAAAAGATTACCTTGAGCTAATCCCAAGGGTAATCAATCTCCTGGTGATGAAACTCAAGAAACTATGCATACTAACTAGGGCTATCTAGGGCTCAATCAATGGCTAGGGATGAAGTCCAACTCACTAGGAGGTTTTCCTCACACTGTAGATATACAAAAAGTGTGGAATTAATAAGTGCAAAAGTGTATGCAAAAAGTTGTTTTTGTGTGTTGTGTGTTTTTGGTGTTTTGACAATTTTGTGGATAATTTGTGTGACAATTGTTTTGTTTGACGATTTAATGACAAATTTTTGACAATTTTTTTTTTGGACAATTGCTTTTAGCAAGTTTTTGATGATTTTTTGATTTATTATTATATTTTTTATTTTTTTTGGAAGACAAGAATAAAAAATAAAAAATGTTTGGTTTTGTTTTTATTTTTAACGAAAATTAAAATAAAAAAATAAATATGGGGTCTCTTTTTTTGTTTTTTTGTTTTTTTTAAGGGGGATGGTGCGTGCCAATGTGGCATGCGTCCCCAAGTCTACCCTGGGTAGGCTTACAAGATTGATAGGGATAGGCCTACAATAGGCATGACCCGAGGAAAATGATGAGATGGGGAGAGAGAGGGGGAACAAGGTGAGAAGAGTAGGATGAGGAGCAAGGGGAGAGAAGGTGAGGAGCACGAGGGAATGGAGAGAGGAAAGGGACAAGAGTGGCATTGAGGGAAATGGGACAATGAGCGAGGGAGCTAGGGCACACAGAGGGATGAGTGGAGGAGACACGAGGCAACCAGGAAGAGGTGGCCCACATAGAGCTATGGGCTACTAGGATGGTTGGAGAGAGGGTGGCCCATGTAGGTAGGGCAGTGACTACAGATGGGAGGTGGGCCACATGCAAGTAGCACAACGGTAAGGGATGAGAGGTAGGATACATACAAGGTGGTGATGATGGAGGGCTTGAGGTGGAGTGGGGGGGGGTCTATGCTGGCAGAGCGAAGGGTGGTCTACATTGGTAGAGAGGGGAGGGAAGGGATGCTAGAGGGGTAAAAAAAAATGAGGGGGCTACAGGGAGTTAGGAATGATGGAGACGTGGTCATGGGGCCACAGGAAAGGGAGGAGGGAAGGATGGTCATGAGGAGTCCCAAAGGAGTGGCACGAGGCATGAGGGGTGCCACCAAGAAGTGATACGATATAGAAGGAAGCCACAAGTCCTAGGGGTTGGGGGTTGGGGCGTGTGTTCCATGCAGGCACAGGCTGTAGGGGGTAGGGAGCCGAGGCCCCCTATGGTTTTTTTATAACAAATAACTCAAATAAAGAGAAAAAATGATTTTTTTTTGTTTTTCTATTTTTTTCAAAATAATAGAATATAATTAAGAAGAAACTAGAATAGTCATTTTTTTTAATGAAGAAGAACAATTTTAGGAATATTTTTATTTTTTAAAGAAGAACAAAGAACATTAATGATAGTAAAGAATACATTTTTAAAAAAAAATAAAAAGGAGAATGTAAAATACAAAGAGATAAGAGAAGATTAAAAAAAAAAAAAATATGAAGAGCACCTTTTTAAGGAAAGGTTGGCTAAGCTTTAGACAATAAACCTACAACCACACAAAAAGACAAGGAGTTAGTGTTCGTATAAAAACCGTAATTGCCATTTTGTAACATAGAAAAATACACCATATGCAAGAAAATAAGAAGTGTTGTATTATATTAAGAAATTCCTTTGAGTACAAGGGCCCTTTTAAGGGTGTTTTTGCAATAGAAATGTGATCAATTAGAGGAATAATCCCCTTTACAAGATAACAATGGTGTCTTCTTCCGTGCCACAAGCAATGTTGAAGGTGGGTTTTTGATTTTGACCACCGTTATGGGTTGATTTATGCCTTTGAATTGATTTGAGCCTTGGGTCCTACACAAATGCCAACATCAAAAAAGTTAATAACACCTACAAAAAAGAGCAAAATAAAAACAACAAACATAAATTGGAAATATGTAAAATTGCATACTTGATTTCTAGCCACATTTGGGTAGCATTTCAGTATGTAACTTCTTGTGCTGATGAAAATAAAGAAAATGATATGGTATTTATATAGATTTTGAGCAAGGTGAAGGGGGATGACTTGGATATGACTAGGCATGAGGTGGAGGCCAAGTGGCATGGGGAAATCCAAGACAAATCTTGAAGGAATGTGCATCATAAATTTGCATGGGAGAATGTGGATCCTAGACAAAATGGGAGGACATTTTTAAATTCCAAAAAAGGCACATGGGAGGATGTGCATATGAGCATGTGTGCATTGGGTGATGTGTGCATAATTTTAAATTGCCAAAAAGTTAAGGTAGAGGATGTGGAGGACAAGTGAATTATTGAAGGAGGTTGAATTGAAATATAGAAGCAATTTTAAGTTCAATAAAATCACATGGGGATGTGTAAGGAGGATGTAGGAGGATTTTGAAATTAAATGAGAGGGAACTTCCATGGGATTTCCTAGGGATTGTGAGAAATTTTAAATTCCTAGGAAAGGGAGAGAGAGGTTGTAGGGGGATATGGGGTTTTTCCTAGAGAATTTCCTAGGGATTGCATAGGGATTTTTTTAGAATTTAAAATTATTTTTGCATTCTCTTAGGGATTCGAATGGAGGTTCAATGTGAGGTTAGGGCATGATTAGGAATGGATTAGATGGGTAATGTGGATTATGGAGAATTTTAAGGAATGGAGAGAAATTAACGAGGTATTAGGTAGGAAGGAAATTATTAGAAGAGAATAAAAAATGGATTAGAAGAATTAAGAGGGGTAGGAGAAGATTAGGGAAATTGGGGGAAATTACGAAAAATTAGAAATTAGGGAAAAATAGAAAGGTTAGAGGGAAATTAGAAGACTTAGGGAAACCTTAGAGGAACTTAGGAAAATTAGAAGGAATAGATGAAATTAAAATGAAATTAGAAGAGCTTAGGGGGGATTTAGAATAATTTAGGGAAATTGAGAGGAAATTGCTAGGAATTAGGGAAATTTGGATGACTTAGATAAGAAAATGGGAATTTGAGAATATTTGAGCAAATTTGGGTGATTTTGTGGTAAAATAGGGGTTTTGGTGAATTTACGCAATTTTGATTGCAAATGACTAAAAATTGGTGTCTACAATTTGCACATGCCACATCTATAAATACATATCTTTCTCCATTTAGTTGTAATATTCTATGATTTCTATGTCTAAATGCTACCAAAATTTCATATTAGTACCCCCTGTTTTGAATGCTTAATCCTTTGAGTGTAAGCATCCCCATGAGAGCTTAAACCATTCCCAACAATAGAGATCTTTGGAGGTGTCAACTAATATTTTCCTTATAGCTGCTCATAGACCAAGCAACGAATCATCACCAAAATTTCATAATAGGCTTAAAATCACCCCAAGAGGGTCCACCAAAAGTTTCAAAGCCATACTAGCTGTAGAAGTCCAACAGGAACCCCCTTACCTACCAACTAGTCTCAGTCGCCCCTATCGACTACACAGAGCTAAAAATTCCTGACTTGTTCTAGCTATAAATCCCACATTCAGACTTCAATTGACATGAAATTTTGAGGGTGTGTTTCTAAAATCCCCTAGAATATCTTGACCACATTTCACATCATTTGGAATTACAAAAGTCCAATAGACACCTCCCTACCAATTGCACATATACAATCAGAACCCCCTTGACAACTGGATCTTGACAATAGGCAGATACTCCAAATCAATTACAGAAAGGTGCTTCTAAGGTGTAATCCTTTTAAATATAAAATAAAAAAATGAGGGTATAAGAATATTCAATCTCATCAAAACCCCTGTACCTTTTATTTTAGCAAGAACAAGTTTTATTGGGCACCATTTAGTTGTATTCCTTAAAGCATAAAAGAGAAATTCCTCAATATTGAGGAATCCATGTTGTAAACCCTTAGAGGGAAATTTTGTAAAATAAAAAGGTAAAATTTGTAATAAAATATTTTATCCCTTTGTGTATGTGCATGGTGCTTTTCTCTTACTACAACATCATACATAGAGACAAATTATAATGTAGTCTTTATGAGTTATAGTTTTTTAATCATAATTATAACTTCTCTTTCCAACCTACCAAATAAGATTTTATTTGATCCAAATTTGAGTCCCAAAGATCCTTCTTATTTTATTTATTATATAATGGAATACTTGAATTTTTTGATGGAAAGTTTCCAACTTTAAATTCTACAATGTCCACAATAATTTATTGTAAAAAAATGGTAGAATTTGTAGTATTAACCAACTATCCAACAGTCACATATCATGATAATATTGATTTGTACTCTATAGCCTTATTGATTTAGGTTTATGACCTAAAAAAAATATTATTAACAAATTAGAAATGAGACTTGAAGGGACCCTTTGTTGCAACCTAAATACCTTTGATAATTTCCTTCCATTTTACCTTTAGGAAAGCTCCCCCCACTGTCTCCATAAGATAATAAATAAATAAGAAGATAACAAGTTACCCTAGAAGAGTTTGTATGATGATTTAAAGTATCCAATAGGGGATACATTAATCAAAATAGAATGTTTTAGAGTGATATAATATCTAATCCATTCACACCAACCTTGATGAAAACCAAATTTTATGATAATATCATGTAGAAAAACTCTATCAAACCCTATCATATGTTTTGTTCATATCTAATTTCTTAAGCACACCTAGTATTTATATGGAATGAAGAGAATGCATGGATTCCTATGAAATGATTACACCATCAATAAATTTATTTACATGAATGAAACCACCTTATACCTTTGAGATAACACAATCTAGAATGGTTTTCAATTTGTTTGCCATAATTTTTAAAAATGATCTTATAAATCATATTGCAAATTCTTATTGGACAAAAAATATCAAAATATATTGTCTTGCCTCTCTTGGGAATCAATGCAATAAAGGTGAAATTGTTAGTACTTTTTATTATAGTCTTATTTTTTAGGGCCTCTTCAACTAAAACCAATATATCACTTAAAACAAATCAATTTTTTTGAGAAAAATGTAGGAAATCCATCGAGGGTAGGTGCCTTGTTTGGGTGGAAAGAGAAAACTACTTCATGTAACCCCTCCATAGAGATATTTCTTTTGTCCCTATGTAATAATTGAAAGAACAAAATTTGATAAAATATCCTGGTAAATGGAGTCCCTACTGGCTACTGCAAAAGTGGGCACGGTCTCTATCAAGGGGATTTGTTATCACCATATCTTTTTATTATTCTTGCTGAAGCACTGGGAAGATCTATTTCAAAGGCTATATAAAGTGGGTGAATAGATGATTTTAAATCAGCCTTGACATCAGACCATATTTCTCATTAATAGTTTTTCGATGATACTTTATTGATCTCCTACTCCTCTGTCCCTCAATATAATGAGTTAAAAAATATTTTAGTGTCTTATGAAGAAGCTGCTGGTCAAAAAGTGAACTTAAAAAGTAAAATTTATTTTATCAACACCCTAGTTGGAAGAAAAATAAAGATCATGAGGATATTTGGATATGACGTTGGAGAACTCCCAACTAGGTATTTGGGTATGCCTATGTTTAAAAGTAGGATGAAGTCACATCTTTGGAATCTAGTTCTAGATAGACTAGAACAAATGTTAACAGGTTGGAGAGGAAGTCTTCTTAGCTAGGCATGTAAAACTCAACTTGTGAAGTCTTCTTTATAGAGTATTTCAATTTATTTTATATATCTTTTCAATATTCTAGCTAAAATAAGGATTAAAATGGAGTAAATTCAAAGATTCTTCCTCTCATCTGGATCAAACGATAGAAGACACTTTGCCCTTGTTGCCTAGGATAAGATATATTTTGTTAAAGATGTAGGAAAATTAGGATTTAGAAGGGTAAAACAAATGAATGAAGCCTTTATGGGAAATATAGGATGAAAATTATTAAAAAATGATCAGCTTGAGTGGGTTAATATCCTCAAAGCTAAGTATTTACGAAATGAATTTTTCATACTCCAATGACTTGCCAATTGGATCTTCCTTTTCGAACAGTCTTGTGGACATTACATATTTGTTATGTAAAGGGCTTCACTGGCATATTGGAGATAGAAATAAAGTGGAATTTTGGAAAGATCATTGGTTGAAGAACATTCCCCTCTCAAAACACCTAGAGGTAAGTGCATTGGAACTTGCTCTATCCCTCCATTTTGGTATCAAAGTTGCTGATTATATTACAACCAAAATTAGTGAGTTTTTTGAAAATATTTATCTGCTCCAAATTTAGACCCAAAATTGGCTGGCCATATTAATAATCTAAAAATATGGCTTCATTTGCATCCTCTATTTTCCTCCATTTTTAGTGATTCAATCATTTGGAAGGAGGAAAATAATGGAAAATACTCTGTTAAGTTTGGATACCATTTTCTTGAGATAGAAGGTAGAAGTTGGTTTCCAATGAGAAAAATCTGGATTAAAGGGCTCATCCCTAAAATAACTTTCTTCTTATGGTTGGTGGCTTAAAATAGAATATTAACTATTGATAACTTACACAAAGAGGCATCCCTATTGTAAATATATGTTATTTATGTGAACAAAATTTGGAATAGGTTCATTATTATTTTTTTCTCGAATGTTCCTTTACTAAATAGATTTTAGAGAAGGTTTTGGAACCCTTTGATGTTCCTTGGGTATTCTCAAACACTATAGGATATTTATGTGTGCAGTGGCATCACACTCTGAAGGTTTTGTCTCCATCATTTTGTTTGGGGAATTTAGAATGAGAAGACTAATAGGGCTTTTGAAAATAGGAAAAGAGAGGCCTCTATGGTTTCTTTTTATATTTTTAATGCTACTATGGAGAACACTCATATATTATCATATCATGAGGTAGTTGAAAGTAGAATCAAGGAAGACATTGTTGTTCGTTGTAATTTGAAGCCTTTAATTTGTGTGGATTTGTTGAGATATTTAAGGTTGGAAGTTAAGTGGGAACCCCCTCTAGATGGGTGGATCAAACTAAATGTGGATGACACTACAAAAGGGAAACCAAGGCATGTTTGTGTGGGTGGATGTTTTAGGGATTCTAGGGATATGATTATGCAAGCCTTTGTTGAACCTCTATCCATCTAGTCCAACCATTTTATCAAGGCTCGAGACTTTTTTACAAGGGCTAAGTTAATCAAATAAGGCCATTATAAAAATATTTTGTGCAGGGGACTCCCTAAAACTTATAGATATTTTGAAATGAAGATAAAATTTTTGTTGGAGCATTGCAGATATGGTTGTGGGGATGAAATAGATCCTATAGTTTTGTCACAACCTTCGGTTGAAGTATATTTATCGAGAGGGGAATGGAGCTATAGATTTATTGGAAAATATGTGGGTGGAGTATCAGGATATTATTATAAGGGAAGATAATTTCCCACTTCAAATTATGGAATTTGTGTCTAAGGAGAAGTCAAATTGACCTAATGATTTTCACTTTCTATTTGGAGGAAGATAAATTTTGGGGTTCAGCTCCTACGAAAAATTATTATGGGTATCCCAATCTATATGTGGTAGACTGTTATGTATGTAAATTCAACTATTGTCTAGCTATTCTTATTATTGACAATGTAGTATGTATATTTCTCATCAGGTGCTTTAGGTTGGTTCTTTATAATTATTAATAGTTTAGATGGACTTGGCACCAAGTTTTCTTTGCCTTTTATGATCTGCTTGTAAGGAAGTTTATGTAAAATGGATGGGGCCCTTTCAACCCCATTCTTAACCTATTAATCAAAAACCAAAAATCTATGTGTCTTCTATTAGAGGCACTCCCATCTATTTCAACTATAATTTGATTCATGGCCAAGGTCGACATTGTATGATGTTATATTGTATAGGCCTAAGGGAATTCATTGTATAATGTGTTGAAATTATTATAATATATTATTATGTAAGCCCTATGAGTTGTGGTTAACCTTGTTATGAATAAAACCACCTTATAAACTTGTACTTAACATTAAAGCTTCTCTTGTTATGTTGACTTAAGGATAAGTTCATTTAAGTATTTAGGATTTTGTTATTGGTATAAATACACCCACCACTTATTTTATCCATCAGTGTTGTGAATATTATCTATGGATAATATAGTGATTATTTAATATGCCTATGAGTGCCCCCAAATCTTTGTCTCTTTTCTTTTCTTATGTATTTATGATTTTTGTATAATATTTAAGTGGATAGATTGTTTTTGTTTATTTCTAAAAATATATGTTAAGTCCAACATGATATTAAAGCGAGTGTGGAGAGACACTACTTGGTCAAGTAGAAAGTTCATTTAGAGCCTCTAATATTTCTCCAAATTATAGGGTGAATTATTCCTCAAAACCTTATAGAACTTCTCCACATAAAAGGACAATGGGAGATCCTCTATTATCATTCAATTCCTTACGAAAACATGATATAAGGATTACAAAAAATGTTATTTCAAAATTGCAAAGTAGGATTTTTTAGGCATGCGAAAGGTGAGAAAATTAAAATCCACCATAGTGGGAAAACTTATTGTGGGAGAATGTGAAGTAGCTCTCCTATGTTTTTAGAAAATAGACATCATTTCTCATCTTCACTGAGTAGAAACGTTGATGTTTAGATTGAGAAGGAATGCTAGGTTGGTTACCTAGTGTGCATAAGTTTTTCTTCCAGATACAACCCAAGTTCAAATCTCATGGTTGTTTTCAATATCATCTTACAACTATTTTTTATTTTTTAAATGTTCACCATCCTTCATTGCCATCTATTCACACGATATCATGCAAAACAAAATGGTAGTTTTAAGTTTATTATGAAGGGTTGTGGATTCAAAAATATATCATTGATTTTGATGGTGTTAAGCATAGTAAAGGATAATACAATTGCTTCCTGGTATGGTCTTAGCATGAAAGCATGAATAAATGGCCATTCAAGTTGGTAATTACATGAGTGCTATGGATAGTTGTATGTTCAAACCATGTCAACGCATATTTTTTAGCTTGATTGCGAACATCTTGATCAAAATGGTCAATGATTTCTATGAAGGCATCTCCAAACATGTCACCATGATGCTCCTTGATGATTTGGCTATGTTGGTATATCCAAAGTCCTTACTATGGAGTCATCCCCTATTTGAACCCTATTAAGCATTATTGATTTTGAAATTTTATTACCAATAAGACAATATGTGCTTGGGTCCTTGATTTTTGACTTAACCCCAAATAAAGACTCAAAAAGCAATGTGACACCTTAGTTAGCACAAGGTATATCATTTCCTAAAAACCTAGGTTTGTATCATTGCTTAGATTTTTTGTAAATATGAGAAGGAATTCTTGGCCAATTTAGTGGCTATCATGGCACTTTGTGCTACCCATAATTAGTATTCTTCTAATAAAATAGCTTCAACCAATGCGAAAGTGATAAGTGTCAAATTTCTAGTGCGTGGATGGTAGCTAGGTGGTGCAAAATGAGTGGTTATCACTAGAAAATGAGTAGATTATACTTGGAAATCTAGGATTAGACACACATTTTATTTTTTGATGACTATTAGGGCAAATATTCTAGAGGCCATAACTTTTGAATACAAAAGCATTTCGGCCTTTTTTTCAAATTATATGATTTTTTAAGCTCTATAGATCTGTTCTAGTGTTAGGGACTAAATTGTGTGGAATAATCCTCAAACTCTATTGTCCTATTTTGAAATAAAAAATTTATCATATTTTATGTAATCAAAATCTTTGACCTGATTCTTTATGAGATGTATATGGATTTGTGTTAGTTGTAGCAAATTTTGAGTCTTTTGGAGGTTGCAAGAAAAATTATTCAAGATGTGCTTTAGTCAATCCTTCTTCCATGGGGTGATTGATTCAACTTATTCATGAAGATCTAATCATTCATGATATATTTCTTCTATTTTTTGCCTAGGTAATTTTGGAAGGTTGTTGCTTTTATTTTAATTAGGTTCATGCAAAGCCTCTTTTGGTGATTAAAATTAGGTGGTCCAAGGGCAAGTGAAAGTCTCCAAACAAGATGATGTATGTTGTAAAGGAAAGTTTATATCTTTAAGTCATACCTTGTATAATTATGGAAGATTGAAGGAGCTAATATTTAGAGGAGATGGTGATATTGACTTCTCTTCTTCATTTGAAGTCCCAAAAAAAGTATTTTTTGGATGTGTATAGGAGTGTCTGATAGTGGCAGTGATGACTACAATCCATCCTCTAGTGACTTTGCACTACTATTTTGTGCTTAAAGTAAAGTTTCGACCATAAGAAATTGAAACTTTATAAAAAAAATTATCTAAGGGGACAAAATTTTCTTGAGACATGCCAAGATGAGTTTTGATGGTTGAAGGTTATGCAAGACTCATTAAGTGAAGGAAATAAAAATCTCAATAGATGTGACAATGAGGCAAAAAAGCTAGAGTCTTGTTAAAGCAACTCTGATATTGGAGGTTTTGTAATTCTTGATCAAGCACCAAGAACAAAAGTTTGACCAATGCATGGAAAGACTTTAGGTTTTGAAAGAACCAAGGGGTATGCCAAAATTTTGAGTTGCCACCAATGTTTTGGTCAAGTTAAAGCATGTGGAACTATGGCAGGAGTAGGTAAGCTAAGTTAATATATTCCTACCTGGGACCTACCAAATGATATTTGAACTAAATGGTTTAGACATTCAATTAAGATAAGCATGGTGTTGGTAGTCCTAGATCTAACATTTTTTTTGACCCAAGGGTACCTTATTTAATGTTCATGATCCCTAGAAGAGGTAGCTAAAATTTTCAAGTCCACTTGTAGATAATTTTTGAGGGAAATATTCCTTGTTGTAATTTATAAATAGCATTAGATTAGATTGTAAAAGGATCAACAAGTTTGCAATTGTATTATTTTGTAGGCTTCCCCTTCATTTATTTTTGTAAAGCAATCAGCTCTTGAGCAACTTATGGACAAATCAAACCCCCACTCTTGACATAATATCTGTAATTGTACTATTTGCATGCACATACACACACATATGGAGGTATGCATCAATTTTAGATTAGTCATCTATGACTTTCTATGGAACCATTTCTATATGTGTGTGCTTGTATTCTTTACTTGCTTTGGATTTTGTTGATGTATGTGTGTGTGAGGGGTCTACATCAATTTCTAGATTAGCTATTTGTAGATTCCTACAAACCCATATTTTTATGCATGCCTATGTTGATGAATCTCATATATGCCTAACTATGTTAGGGAGAGGAAGAATTCACTACTGGCACATATCATCCAGGCATGTTGTGTAGAGAGATTTTAGCAAATATTTTAGTGCATCACCATCCTTTTTCTTTTGTTGAGTTGTTTACTTTTTCTCTCTTACATACCTTTTCCATTTGATTTCAAGTGTCCCTTAAATATCACATCCTAACAAGGATATATCCTTATAAAAAACTCTTAGAGGCCCCCAATTGAGTCAAACCCTGACCTCTTGGATGTGGACCTACTATGTCTCTCCTCACGAGACATGATTGTTATGATCAAGATATTTAGAGATGACAACACATCCCAATGAGACTCTTGTGTAGAAAATATTTTTGTAGCAACAAATTTTAGGTGATGAGGTATATTTAGATGAGTCTACCTCAATATATGGAGGACCACTAGAGCATCCATTATAGTTGGAGATATTATTATTACTAATGTATTATCTCCTTGGCCCTTTAGTTTAGATTATGAGGGGATGTTGAAAGTGTAATTTGATTCATGGCCAAGACCAATATGAAGAACACAAGCTTATACTGAGAGGGGAGTGAATAGTATAAGACCAATTTTTACTTTTCTTTCCTAATCAATATTATGCAATGTATAGATAGTAATATCAATATCAGTAATCAAAGCAATGCACAAATCACTACACACAATTGAGACACAAGAATTTATGTGGTTCACCCAATGTGGGCTACTCCATGGAGAAAATATTTCACTAAAATTTTCTCAATCAATATTTTGGGAATCATTTCTCTATTACAATGTTTATGGACCTCTGTATAAAGGAGACACCAATCCCCTAATCAAGTTTGTGGATCTCTATCCATAGGAGACACCAATATCCTAATATCTGCTCTAGTTGGTGATCCTCTAGAAGACCTCTGCCTCCACTACCCTTAGCAAATGGAACTCTATCCACAGAAGACAACTATCTTCCCTACTCTGGCTGGAGATCTCTGTACTCAAATCTATCACCTCCAATGCTTTGTCTCAAATATGCACTAAACACAGTCCTTCGATCTAGCACAAATCTATCCTCAATCTCTATCTCTGGTTTGGCACAAACCTATCCTCAAATATGCACCAAACTCTATCCTCAAATCTATACTAAACACAATCCTTTGGTCTAGCACAAATTTGTCCTCAATATCTATCCTCAAGCCTTAACTCAAGGCTTGACTCAATCTCAAATCAAATCAGCTGGATCTATCCCAAACCCTAACTCAAGGTTTGAACAAATTAATCAATCAAATCTACTCACAAGCCTTCATAAATACTTATCTCAAATATGCCTTGCAAGCTTCCACAAAATCTCACAATAATCTATCCTCAAGTCCTCTCTAGAACTTGTCCAATATGTTCTACAAGTCCTCACTAGAACTTGTCCAAATCTACTCTACAAGTCCTCACTAGAACTTGTCCAAATCTGCTCAATAAGTTCTCTCAAGAACTTATCCAAATATTCTCTCAATTTGTATTGTAAGCTTCCACAAAAGCTTACCCAAATCTATCCACAAGTCTTCTCAAAGACTTGCCTTAAATATTCTCAACAAGTCCACACTAGAACTTGTCCAATCTCATAGAAACATAAAGAGAATTGTTAGAGACTCAATATGCTTCAATTCAATACTCAATCACTCTCTCAAATCAATTCAGAATATAGAACAATTTTTTTTATGTAACTTGAACAATCACTTCACACATCCACTTGACTAGGCTCAACCAACTCTACTCAACCAATCACTCAATGAAACACTCCTTGCTTACAAACCCTAGTCCAAGTATATGATACTTCACTCAAAATATTTCCAACAATGCTTATCAACTAATCTCACATAACAATGATACTCATGTTATTTTCAAACCCCATTTTAAGTCCTTCATACAATAACTCACTTCAACAACAATGCTTATAAGGCAATATTCACATAACAATGATACTCATGTTATTTGAAAACCCTAGTTCAAGTTCTTCACACAATAACTCACTTCAACAACAATGCTTATAAGGCAATATTCTCATAACAATGATACTCATGTTCTTTGCAAACCCTAGTTCAAGTTCTTCACACAATCAATGACTTCAACAATAATGCTTATAAAACAATGTTTTAACAACAACTATTTATTCCAGAAAACCTTGAAGCATTAACTCAAAACACTCAAAAGGAAACCCTAATCAAGTCCTTTTCACTCCAAACTTATTTTTAGAAAACCAACCAATCAACTCAACTATGGAAGAGTGTGCCCATACATTTTTCTTGATGATGAAGGAATCTCATAAATCTGCCACAACCACAAACACTTCTTTGCCAAGCTCAAAAAATTTATAAGATGATAAAATCTCTCAAAAATACAATGTAAATATCAAAACACATATACAACTTATCACTCCATCTTTAATAAAACATTCATCAACATATAAAAATAATTGGCCAAATACACCTTATAATCTCCCAATTAAAATAATATTCAATACCAAGAATAATATCAATACACTCTCCTTTTAAAAATAACTCAATGCAAGAAGTCCTCTCAACACTTTAAATCTCCAATAGACCAATGTGACAAAAATACTTTATTCAAAAATAAATCTAACTCCTTATTCCTCCAATTTACCAAAAATATTGATTAATTAAAAACCTTTTCAACTAAGCCTTTTAACTCCCTAAGACCTCACGTCAAACCTTAGGCATCATAAAAAATATATTCAAAATTTATTACCTTTGCCTTGGTGGGACTCAAACTCATGACGCAACCTCAACCAGCGCCATAGCCGTGGCTCCAACCACCATGTGAGCTAGGCACTCACTTGGGGAGTAAAGAGCACCACGTGCTCTATAATGCTCCTCTAGTGCACCTAAGCAAAAACATACATCGCTTTCTTCGATATTCCCAATACTACCAACAAAACAATGCTACCGTCGTGATTCGATCGCAGGTCACTCCATGCCCAACACTCTAGCCTTTGTCCACTTGCCACTAGGCCACGCTGCCTGGATGGCTCTTGAATTTCGGTGCTTGTTGATTTTATCCTTATTCACTGGCACTTAAAACAATACATTTGTCTCTTTCTTCACATGAGTTCTTACACACACGATTGCACACTTTTATCATTCGAGCAAAAGGATAATCAAATGCCTCTAAGGCATATTGTTTTTATATCGATTTCCTCCTTCAAACATAAACGTCGACACTTTGATTTTCCTTCAAAATTAAATGTCGGCACTTCGATTTTCCTTCAAACTTATTAATTTATAAATTATTTAAATTCTTTAGAATTTAAATTTTATAAATTAATTTTTTAAATCCCTTTGGCTTTATTAAAGCCTTTTTTATTTTACCACTTTGTATAAATAGTATTTATTTATAAAATTTGAATTCAATTTGAATTTAAATAAATATTAAAACTTCCTTGGGCTTTTATGAAAAACCTTTTATTTTTGCTCGCCCATTATTTTAATAAAAACCTTTCTGACTTATGCTTCCACATAATATCAAAAATATTATGAAGCTTTTTTCCTTTAACCTATGCATTGTTCCTCTTGACCTTTTGAAATCAATGGTATATTATTCCTTGACATCAATGACAACTTCGTTCTATGACATAAATGATAACTTTGAATCAAAATGTCCAACAATCTCCCCCTTTGTCATTGATGGTAACCCAAATTATTTTTACCAGAAACTTAACCTTTTCTTTGTTCTGCTCCCCCTGGGACATTGCTTCCCCTAGCTCAATGCTCTTTTCAAATATCTCCTCTTTACTCAAATACCAAATCTCTCCCCCTTACTCAAATATCTCCCCCTTTGAAATAAATGTCAAAGGGTCACCTTTGGGGCTCGGGGCTAAGAATGAGCCTCTTAGCTTAGCCCCTCCCCCACCTCCTCTTGAGGTGGTTAATTCTGGGGTGGGAGGATTTCTATTTCTAGCAAGCACTTTTATTTACCTTTATCCTCTTTTCTTCTTATCTGATCCTTCTGATTCCTTCGACTGTTCCTTTCCATGTCCATATTCCTATCCATGTCCATATTCGTGTTCCTGTTCTTGTTCCTATTCTTCTTCATATCCATGTTCTTGTTCCTATTCCTATTCATATCCATGTTCTTGTTCCTGTTCCTATTCTTATTCCTATTCATATCCATGTTCATATCCATGTTCATGTTCTTGTTCCTATTCATGTTCATACTTGATTCTAGAATGTCTACTCTACACCACTTTGTTGTGTGTCCATAATTATTGCACTTATAACACTTAATGTTATTATTTCTTGGAGGTACAAATGTCTTAGGATTTATCCTAGTGAAGTCATATCCTCTTTTATCATGAACCTTACAATTCATTGCCTTGTGATCAAAATGATTACATGAATAGTAATACCCATGGAAAAGTTGTCTGTTCCTATATTCCTATCTTTCATGTGTCTTGCACTGTGAAGCCATGTGCCAAAACCCGTGACATGAAAACCATCTTTTATTGAAGCTTCCTTGTCTTGACCTCATTGGTATCTTAGTCTCTCTTAACCTATTATGATTTTTGTTCCATCTATTTCTTCTTAATGCATTGTTCCTGTCCTTGTTGAACTTTCTATTGTCCAACTCATCCTCAGATGTCTCTTTTTCTCTTAGACTATATTCTTCTAAAGTGTCTTCTCCTTCAGAGCTTGAGGTTGACTTTCCTTCCCATTTATTTTGTTCTTGTTCAAATCCAAGACCTATTTTTCTTGATGTAGGATTTTGTATCTTGATGAACTTATCTAAGTTCTTTGAGCTATTTTTGAACCCTTGTAGCTTGACTTTGGAGTTTTCTAAATCTTCTCTTAATAGGGCTACTTATTGTACTAACCTTTCACATTCTAAGACTTTTTCTTCTAGCTTATCCTTGAACGTCTTTGTCTTAGCCTTTGATTTTTCTAGATCCTCTATAAGCATTCTTCTCTCTTCATCACATTATTGAAACTAAAATTCAAGTTTAGAGTTTTGCTTTCTTACCTTCTTTACTATTTCAAGAGCATAAATGAGTTCTCCCTTGATATCATATCCTTATTTATCTGATTCTTCCTCTATTTGTTTACCTTTGTGCACATATTTATTTCTTGAATTATCTTCTATAGGATCACTTTCTTCTTCTTCTAGTGCTATTAGAATATTCTCTTATGATCCTTCAAGTTCATCCTCATATTCATAATCACTAAAACTATAACCATTCCTTGTACAACTATATTCAAGATGTCCAAAGTTACCACATCTAAAACACTTGAGAATTATTGGTGCCCTTTTCTGGACTTCTTTTTCTTCAATCATAAATAGGACTTCATCTCTATCATTATCTGAAAAACTAGCATCACTATCACTTGAGTACTTACTTGTCTTATCTGCATAGTAGCTCCTCTTTTGCCTTTGAAAGAACTTCTTTCCTTATCTACTTTGTCCATCCTTGCTTTTCTTTTGGTGCCTGTATATTTTTGATTCCTTGTTTCTGTAATATTGTTTTTCTTCATCATTGTTATTCTTAGCTTCTTGAAAATCAGTTGCATAATTACCATACATTCCATAATTGAAACATTTAATTGATTTTATATCTCTAGATATTCTTGAATCCTTATTCCTTCTACCATAATTATCTTCTTTATAACTGGATGACTCATTGCTTGATTCTTACTTCTTAACCTTTATCTTCTTAATTTCTTTGAAGGCTACTTCCTTCTGGGGATTAGGTTCTTTTGTTATCATCTCAAAATATGTAAGGATACCAAGCAACATATCTCTTTTCAAAGAATCACCATCCTTTGATTCTTCTATAGATGAAATATTTTCACTAAACCTTGTTGGAAGAGACCTTAATATCTTATCACAAACATCTGATTCATCCACATTAAGTCCAAGTCCTTGCATATAATTAAAAACCTCATTGATTCAAAGTAGATAAGTACTAATATTTTCCTCATCCTTCATTCTTAACTCTTCAAATTACCCTTTGAGATTTCGTATCTTTGCTTTCTTGACACCTTTGTCTCCTTCATATATATTTTACAACTTATTCCATATTTCTTTTGCACTTTGACAATGCATAACTTTTATGGACTATGTTCTATGCAAACCTCTCAAAATGGCATTCATTGCTTTTGAATTGTAATGTTGTAGAAGCTTACCTTCCTTATATGTAGGTGGATCAACTGAGGGGTCGTATCCATTTTCAACTGGTTTCCAAATTTCATTGCCAAGTGCCTTTAGATAAATATTCATTCTTAAACTCCAATATATATAATCACTTCCATTAAATACAGGTGTTGGATTATCTAATGATCCATTCTTAGAATCCATTGTGTTATTGTAAGCTTTTCCTTCAAGTTGTTAAACTCTTTCGAAGGAACCAACTCTAATACCAATTGCAAACACAAGCTTATACTGAGAGGTGGGGTGAATAGTATAAGACCACTATTTACTTTTCTTTCTCAATCAATATTATGCAATGTATAGATAGCAATATCAATAGTAGTAATCAAAGCAAGGCATAAATCACCACACACAATTGAGACATCAAAATTTACGTGGTTCACCCAATGTGGGCTACTCCACGGAGAAAATATTTCACTAAAATTTTCTCAATCAATATATTGAGAATCCTTTCTATATTACAATATTTATGGACCTTTTTCCAAATGAGACACCAATCCCCTAATCAAGTTTGTGGATCTCTATCCACATGAGACACCAATCTCCTAATATCTACTCTGGCTTGTGATCCTCTAGAAGACATTTACCTACATTGCCCTTAGCAAATGGAACTCTATCCATAGAAGACACCTATCTTCCCTACTCTAGTTGGATATCTATGTCCTCAACTCTATCACCTCCAAAGCTCTATCTCAAATCTACACTAAACATAGTCCTTCGGTATAGCATAAATTTATCCTTAATATTTGTGCCTGATTTGGCACAAACCTGCCCTCAAATCTGCACCAAACTTTGTCCTCTAATATGTACTAAACATAGTATTTTGATCTAGAATAAATCTGTCCTCAATATCTATCCTCAAGCCTTAACTCAAAGCTTGAATCAATCTCAAATCAACTCAGCTGGATCTATCCCAAACCCTAACTCAAGGTTTGAAAAAATCAATCAATCAACTCTGCTCATAAGCCTTCACAAAGACTTATCTCAAATCTGCCTTGCAAGCTTCCATAAAAGCTCACAATAATCTATCTTAAAGTCCTCTCTAGAAATTTTCCAATATATTCTACAAGTCCTCACTAGAACTTGTCCAAATCTGCTCTACAAGTCCTCACTAGAACTTGTCCAAATATGCTCTATAAGTTATCTTAAGAACTTATCCAAATTTGCTCTCAATCTGTATTGTAAGCTTCCACAAAAGCTTACCCAAATCTGTCTACAAGTCTTCTCAAAGACTTACCTTAAATATGCTCAACAAGTCCACACTAGAACTTGTCTAATTTCATAGAAATATAAAGAGAATTGTTAGAGACTCAATATTCTTCAATTCAATACTCAATCACTCTCTCAAATCAATTCATAATATAGAACAATTTGTTTTATGGAACTTGAACAATCACTTCACACATCCACTTGACTAGGCTCCACCAACTCTACTCAACCAATCACTCAATGAAACACTCCTTGCTTACAAACCCTAGTCCAAGTATATGATCCTTCACTCAAAATATTTCCAACAATGCTTATCAACCAATCTCACATAACAATTATACTCATGTTCTTTTCAAACCCTAGTTCAAGTTCTTCATACAATAACTCACTTCAACAACAATGCTTATAAGGTAATATTCACATAACAATGATAATCATGTTCTTTGAAAACCCTAGTTCAAGTTCTTCACACAATAACTCACTTCAAAAACAATGCTTATAAGGCAATATTCTCATAATAATGATACTCATGTTCTTTGCAAACCCTAGTTCAAGTTCTTCACACAATGAATGGCTTCAACAATAATGCTTATAAAACAATGTTTTAATAACAACTCTTTATTCTAAAAAACCTTGAAGCATTAACTCAACACACTCAAAAGGAAACCCTAATCAAGTACTTTTCACTCCAAACTTATTTTCATAAAACCAACCAATCAAATCAACTATGGAAGAGTGTGCCCATACATTTTTCTTGATGATGAAGGAATCTCATAAATCTGCCACAACCACAAACACTTCTTTGCCAAGCTCAAAGAAGTTATAAGATGATAAACTCCCTCAAAAATACAATGTAAATATCAAAACACACATACACCTTATCACTCCATCTTTAAGAAAACATTCATCAACATATAAAAATAATTGGCCAAATACACCTTATAATCTCCCAATTAAAATAATATTCAATACCAAGAATAATATCAATACACTCTCCTTTTCAAAATAACTCAATGCAAGAAGTCCTCTCAACACTTTAAATCTCCAATAGACCAATGTGACACAAATCCTTTATTCAAAAATAAATCTAACTCCTTATTCCTCCAATTTACCAAAAATAATGATTAATTAAAAACCTTTTCAACTAACCCTTTTAACTCCCTAAGACCTCATGTCAAACCTTAGGCATCATAAAAATTATATTTAATATTTATCACCTTTGCCTTGGTAGGACTCGAACTCACGATGCAGCCTCAACCAACGTCCTAGCCGCGGCTCCAATCACTGTGCGAGCTAGGCGCTCACTTGGGGAGTAAAGAGCACCATGTTCTCTATAATGTTCCTCTAGTGCGCCTAAGCAAAAACGTACGCTGCTTCTTTCGATGTTTCCAATACTACCAACAAAATAATGTTGCCACTGTGATTCAATCACAGGTCACTCCACACCCAACACTCTAGCCTCTATCCATTTGCCACTAGGTCACGCTTCCTGGATGGCTCTTGAATTTCGATGCTTGCCAATTTTATCCTTATTCATTGGCACTTAAAACAATACACTTGTCTCTTTCTTCGTACGAGTTCTTACACACACGATTGCACACTTTTATCATTCAATCTAAAGGATAATCAAATGCCTCTAAGGCATATTATTTTTATATCGATTTCCTCCTTCAAACATAAACGTTAGCACTTCAATTTTCCTTCAAAATTAAACGTCGACACTTTGATTTTACTTCAAACTTATTAATTTATAAATTATTTAAATTATTTAGAATTTAAATTTTATAAATTAATTTTTTAAATCCCTTTGGCTTTATTAAAGCCTTTTTTATTTTACCACTTTGTATAAATAATATTTATTTATAAAATTTAAATTCAATTTGAATTTAAATAAATATTAAAACTCCCTTGGGCTTTTATGAAAAACCTTTTATTTTCGCTCACCCATGGTTTTAATAAAAACCCTTCTGACTTATGCTTCCACATAATATCAAAAATATTATGAAGTTTTTTGCCTTTAACCTGTGCATTGTTCCTCTTGACCTTTTGACATCAATGGTATCTTATTCCTTGACATCAATGACAACTTCTTTCCTTGACATCAATGACAACTTTAACTCGAAATGTCCAACACAACATTGTATGATGTTATATTTGATAGGCCTAAGGACATTCATTGTACAATGTATTGATAAGCCTAATAGGCTATGGTTAACCTTGTTATGGATAAACCCAATTTATAAACTTGTTATTAACCTTAAAACCTCTCTTATTATGTCAACTTAAGGTTAAGTTCATATTTCTATACAGGGTTTTGGTATTGGTATAAATATCCTCCATGAATCTTTATTTTATCGATCAAAGTGTTATGAATCTTATATATGGATAATATAGTGATTATTTATGGTTCCCACAAGTGCCCCAAAATCTCAGTATATTTTTTTTTCTTTCATCCTTTTATGCTTTCTATATAATATTTTAGTGGATGGATTACTTTTTTTTCACTTATGAAAATAAGTGTGAATTCCAACACCATCAAACCAAGATATTACATTTGTTATTAGGCCAATTAAACCATATCCAACTTGCAATTTCATTATAGATATTTTTTGTGTATTTTCTATCAAAGATACTCTTCATCTTCCTCAAAGTGCTATGTTTCTGCTCCTTGACATAATTTTCATTAAGAGATAAAATATCACTCCATCAATTACCTTCTGAAATTTGAATTTCACCAAGATGAAGACCAAAACTATGATTGGCTAAATTATTTGCTACTTGATTTCCTTTTGTAGATATCCTTACATTTTCAAGATATTACCTCCAATAATAGGTGATGAATAAGAACAATAATATTATTTTTTATCCAAACCCCACATCCATTTTTAGTGATAGCATTAATGATAATTTGTGAAACTCAATAAAAATATATTTCCATCCTTTTTTCAATTGTAATTTTAATCCTTGTAAGACTGCCTTAGCCTCTACATAGTTGTTAGTTGAAGTTCCATATGATTCTGAGTAAGTGGGGAATTTTACCTTCATTATTTTGAAAAATGCCACCTCTACCAGATTTTCCTATATTTCCTTTGCAATCATCATCAAAATTAATTTTGATAGACCCACTTTCTAGATATTTTCATTTTACTCTAGTTCGAAGAAGATCCTTTGTTTTAGTGTCATTGCCACAAATGACTCTTCCATGTATGTTCAAATATTATAGCTAAGCTATTACCACCTATTTTTTTGCATGTGTCCCATGATGAGCACCATATTTGCAAATATTTTGTAATAGAAGCAATAATAAAGTTTCAAACTTGGGCATGATTTTGAGTTTTAATATTTCTAAAAATTCTATTATTTCTTTCAAGCCATAAATTTCAATAAATAATGCCAGGACCAATCCTCCACATAATATATAATTCTTTAGATTTGAAAAAAATAATCCAACATCTCATCAACTCTTTAAATTTTTATAGAGCTTTTTTTTTTTGGTAGATAATATACTATAGCATTAATACCGGGTTTTATAGGTTGACCCAAAACCTTTTACAAAAATAAACCCAGGGCTGTTGATGAACATATCCTTACTAAGGATCCTATATATATAAAATCTACATGCCGCCAAAGCCATTACATCCGGTAAGGCACATAGCTTGTTATAAAAAAAGAAACTTCCCATACAACATTTTGGGTATACCTCAAGAAAACACACATGCATCATAATTACAAAAAAGAAACAGACACGGATCCCTTCCTTGAGACAATGGAGAAACAAAAAGTTGCAGACACACATAGCAGAGTATTGAAAAAACTCCCACAAGCTCTGTATTGAAAGTTACTCTTAATAATTATTTGGTAATTGCTTTCTTCTATATATGACATGCTTTGGTACCACATACTATCTTGGCCAATCAGCCTTGGAGAAGTGAACCTGCTGGCTAGATTTATGGTGGTGGCTATCTAGTGGTCCATGTGGCTTTGGTTCAAAGTCTTATATTGCCATTTATTTCCTTTCTTGTGATTATCAACCAACCTCAAATTACTAAGATGACTAGAAGCCATGTTATATGTCATGTGACTGTCCCCATTAGTATTTGTGGTATTTCCAAGTAGCATCCACGAAGACTGAAAACTCATATAATTTTTATTGTGATTCCAATTCTAAAAAGAGACGGGAATACTTCTAGCCTTCGAACTTACAGTGCCTTCCCTATTGGTAAATTCGACTATCATTCTTGGCATTCTTGTTGAATAAGCTCCTCTACTTCACTCAGGACACCGTGTTCCCATTTGAAAAGTCCGTCACCATCGACACCCAAATTGGCTAGCTTATCAGCAATTTTGTTAGCTTCCCGAAAGACATGTTGGGCTTTTTTGTCCTGTATTTCCTGGAAAAGGATCCTAGCCTCTTCAACAATTGTTTTAATCCTCCAAGGAGGTGTTTTCCAATTATTGAGGAGATTTATAACATGCATAGAGTCTCCTTCTACGATCAAATTGCCTTCTAAGTCTTGAGTCATTTGAAGGCCTCTCCACATAGCTCTAGCTTCAACTTCGTTGTTCGTCCTTGTTCCCAAATATTCAAAAAAATGCAAGCATCATATTCCCATTATGATCTCGCACAATGCCACCAGTACCTTCTCTACCAGGATTGTCCTTAGTTGCTCCATAAAAATTAAGCTTAAAAAAACCCGTAGGAGGTGGAGAAAACTTAACATTGGCTCTGGGGTTGACTACCCTAGGCACAGACTCATCTAACAAGGTTAAGCTTAAATATTGAGCAATTGTGGTCTCCTGCAGATGAGGTTTACAACTATTAAAAGGGATAAGGATCACATTCTCATTGGTAAAGGACAGTATCCTAGCAATGATAGTTTTATGATCATGGATAAACTCATTAAAGACTATGGTTCCTTTCTAACCACACCTACCAAAGATAATGATTGAGACAAATTTTCCACATGTATCTAAGTCTCTAGCTTGAAAAGGGGCAAGGCCAATGGATGAAAAAATCAAGTACGATGGCTGGTTTAACCCATGAAATATTGAAGGCCTGAAAAACCCCACTTAGGACAGTCAAGGAAAAAGGACACTCAAGAAAAATGTGATAAATGATATCCCAATTAGCCCTGCACATATAACAATGATTAGTGATACAAATACCTTTACGCATCATATTATCAATGGTTAGCATTCTTCCTTGGATAACCAGACATGAAAATACTAAAATTTTTGGAATTAAATTTTTTATCCAAACTAAGTCCTTTTGGAGGACAAAATCCTCGTCATCAAGCAAAAGCTTGTAAGCTGATTTAACAGTGAACTGCCCATTTTCTATAGAAGCCCAGGTCACTTGATCTTACTTGGGTCTCATGGGGATAAAATGTTGCCCAATAATGTTACAAAGATCATTTGATTTCGCTTGAAATACCTAAATTCTTATTTGTTTCCACTTCATTCTACCTCTATCCTCAACCATATAATCAAAGACTTTTCTACCAATGAGTTCTTCTATGATATCTCTGATTTTGGCTAAGTTAGGATATCGAGTCAGTGGTTCATCCTTAGCCCACCTGTCATTCTAGTAATTTATCCTCTCATCATTGCCTAAAACCCATATTAAACCTTTTTGGATAATTTCCTTACAATTAAGAATTGCTTTCCAAAAAGCAAAACCTCTGATTGGAACAGAGTCACTTATAAATTCCATATTTTGAAGATACTTTCATTTGATGATAGTTGTCCATTCATTTTATTCACCAGAAATGAGATGCCATGCCTGCTTAGCTAGTAAATCTAAATTTATATGAGCAATTCTCCTCAGACCTAAGCCCCCATTTTCCTTGGGTCTACACACTTTGGTCCATCCTACAAGGTGTATCCTTTTTTTCTCCTCTGATCCAGTCCATAAAATTTCTTTTTGGAGTTTCTCATTTTTTTGGAAAACCTTCATAAGGGCTTTGAAAATGGAGAGGAAATAGACTAGAATTCTTTGAAGAGAGGCCTTAGTGAGGGTCAGCTTTCTTGCTTGAGATAGAAGATGACCTTTCCATCCAACAAGTTTTTTTTGAATTCTTTCAATAACCCTGTCCCACATTGACTCTCTCAGAGAACCAATGAAAAGAGGGAGACCAAGATACGAAGTGGGGAGGTTTGCTATATCACACCCTAAAATTTCTACAATCCTTCCTTGCCTCTAAATGGGGGTGTTCAAGAAATATAACTTGCTTTTACTGAAATTAAATTTTTGACCAGCAGCATCCTCATAGAGTTGCAAGATATATTTAATTATTTTGGCCTCAACAAATGATGCCTTAGTCAATATAAGGGTATCATCGATGAATTATTGGTGAGAAACAGCCCTAGTGAGAGATGTTGCCTTGATTCCCGATATTAGCCTTGAAATGCAAGCATTTTTGATGGTCCTGCCTAAACCTTCTACCACAATGATGAATAACATGGGGCTGATAGGGTCCCCCTACCGAATTCCTCTGTGACTTTGAAAGTAACCAGTAGTTGTTCCATTAACTAGAATTGAGAACCATGCTTTAGAAATACATTATTTGATCAAATTAACCCATTGGTGGTGAAAACCAAACTTAAGGAGGACAACAATCAGAAAGTCCCAATTTAGCTTGTCAAATGCTTTGTTCATATCAAGCTTGAGGGAAAAAATAGACCTATTAGTCTTATGAGCAGAGTGCAGAGCTTCATGAACTATGATAACTCCATCCAAGATTGATCTACCCTGGATAAAGCTTCCTCGACATGGATCTATGATGCGGGGCATAATATCTCTCATTCTATTTGCATTGGCTTTAGTTAGGATCTTGTAAGAAACATTGCACAGGCTGATGGCCTGAAGTCAGCCATAGATTCAGGGGTGTGCTTCTTAGGAATTAGAGAAATAAAAGTAGAGTTGATACCTTTTGGGATATGATTGCTTTCTTGGAATTCTCTAACAACATAAATTACATCCTCACTTACGATATCCCAAAAATCTTGATAGAAATGAGGGGGAAAGCTGTCGGGTCCCGGGGCTTTGTCTGGCTCCATGCTAAACAAGGCTTCCTTAATTTCCTCATCAGAAAAGAGAGCTAGAAGCCTAAGGTTTCTATCCTCATTTATTATGCTAGGAATGGATTGCAAGAGAATATCTTTGGCCTCCTCATTGCACTGCGATTCCTGACCAAGGATAGAATTGAAATAAGTTATCGCCTCCTTTCTGATTTCTGTTAAGTCTTGAGTAATAGAACCATCTACTTTTTAAAAAAAAATTATCTTGTTATTGCTTCTGTTTCTAAGCGTGGTGACGTGAAAAAACTTGGAATTTGAATCTCCATATTTCAACCAAAGATCCCTTGATTTTTGCCTCCAATAGATTTCCTCACAGGCCAAAATATTATGAAACTCTGCTAGTTTTGTTCGTTCCTCCTGCCTAGTAGTTTCATCAGCATCACCATGTTGGATCCTCTGATCAATTATCTTCAAATTTTCAACAACCTATTTTTTATTTTCAAAGAGGTTCCCAAAGACCTCTTTGTTCCAAGTTTGAAGCTTTTCCTTAACAAACTTTAATTTGGAAGCAAGTTTAAAAGCTGCACTACCCCTGACAGGCTGCTGCCACCACTGACTTAAGTTATCTCTGAAACTAGAATGTTTGATCCACATAGATTGAAATATGAAAGGTTTCTTGAAGGATAGAAAGTTAGGGATCTCAAAAAAATGGGATTATGATCAGAGGCAATTTTAGGAAGTGCTTGCAGGGTAGAATCACCAAACAAAGTTGTAGCCTCATTTGATAGAAAAAACCTATCAAGCCTTTCTTAAAAGAGATGACACCCTATTTGCTGATTTCTCTAGGTATAATTCGCTCCTCTAAGTTTTACATCCATCAACATGTTGGAGTTCACAAAGTCATTGAACTCATCCATGCTCCTGATAGGTGGTCCATTTACACCCATTTTGTCTGAAGGCTAAATAGGAGTGTTAAAATCCCCAGCTAGAATCCAGGGGACATTATGGAATATTTCACTTATATTTCCTAAGTACTCCCATAGGAGAGCTCTCCTTTTTGAAAGGATCCACAACCTGTTGTTGTTTATTTCCTTAAATAAAACACTAAGAACCTTGTTATATTTCTGAATAATGGTGCCTTCTACTATCCGGGTATCCCACAAAGTTATAAGGCCTCCAGATGCTCCTCTAGCTGATTTGAAAACCATATCTCCTTGATTCCAGATTTTTTTTGCTATTTCTTTTACTGAATCTCATCAATTTTTGTTTCTTGCAACATGATAATAGTTGGATTCACTTGATTTATTATTGCACTGACTTCCCTGTGTTTGGGTAGGCCATTGAGGCCTCTCACGTTCCATGACAGGAACTTCATTTATATTGTTTGGGATTTCTTCCTCTCCCCCTCCCTTGAGGGGATTTTCCTAATTTGTTATCTTCAGAACCTGGAATAACCTGTTGAAACAAGGTTCTCTGTTTTCCATTGACAATGTCATTATCAGTTTTAATTTTTGATGCTCAACATTTGATATTCTCGCTCTTCTTTTTTCACTACCAAAATCTATAGGAGACTTCACAGTGCTCCTGGTTTGTTTAGGACTAAACTGAGGGGAGGTAATTTGTTGTAGAACCGAACTGCCATATACCTCAGTCTAAATTTTTTTACATATCTCCACCCCTACATCCAAATCTTCTCCCTTTTTCCTGTATTCCCCTGGTCTGCAGGACGGCCCCTTAGTAGGATTCACTTGGCACCTAGTGATGATGTTAGGGAGATGAAATTTTTTATTTTCCAATGCCTCAACTTTCTTCCTAAATTCTTCAACATTAGGGTTTGGATTTGGGATGCCCACTGGGCTTGAAGTATTTCCAACATTGGGGTTTAAGGATCCTGACTTGGATGTGGATTCTAGAGATCGTGCATTAGGGTTTGGATTTGTGATGCCCACGAGGCTTACAATAATTTTAGCATTAGGGTTTGAGGATCCTGACTTGGATGGGTATTCGAGAGAGTTAGAAAGGTTAGCCTAAAGGTGTTGGGCTTCCATGTCTTCTGATAATCCTCCTACTCCCATATTGGATAGAATTGAAAATTTATTTGAAACTAGAGGATTGGAACTTACCTGAGTATTTTGGTTGCCAACAACTTGTTGTTTTCCTTTGTCTTGCTAGGACCCTGCACCATCTATTTTATTTTCTTGGTAGACATAGTTTGCCTGATTGAAATTGCATTTGCTAGGGAAACTCCTCAAATTTCCTCTGTCTAGCATTCCCTGCTTTTGATTTTCTCTATTCATTTCTAGGTTATGACATTGATTGCATAGATGTCCTTGATTTTTACATTTTGCATATAATACCGGTCTGTTCTCGTATTCTACCGACTATTTTCTATAGTATTCTCCATACTCTAGCTCCACAAACCTTGGCAATTCATTATTCAAATTAGCATTTATGCAGATTCATGCATGAGTCATCCTTGTCCTGGCCAAGGTCGCATGGTCAGTGGAGATCAAGTCCCCTATAGTTCTGGCTATGCCCTAAAGCCAATATTCATTGAAGAACTGGGCAGGTAAACTCGGGAGACGAACCCAAATAGGGGTAATGTTAATATTTTACTTTTCAGGGTCAAAATATTCACCCCATCATCTAAGAAAAAAGTTCCTTTTGCATAGAAACCAAGGAACTCCTGTTAAAATGTGGTTAGCATCCTCCATATTGTTAAAACGGATAATGAAGGACCCTCGAGTTAGAGCTACCAACTCCAAGCTGCCTACCAGTCACCATTTACCTGTCGCCCAAGCCCTGATAGTCTCCATGTTTGGCCTACCTCCTCAAAACTTAAGAATATTATTGAAAAGGCAACAAGATGATCATCCTTTTCAATATTTCATGGAATCCGAAAGGAATAAGAAAGTTGACTTTTGGAAAGTCAAAACGTACTTTCACAATCCTTCCTCAATTTATATGAGTTCATCAGATCCCGGATGGAACATTATTAGAAAGAATCAGAGAGATATAAATTATTTAAACTGCATCCAATTTATGAATCGGAGTTCACTTTGGGATCTATCTTCTTCAGTCTGTGATCAAAACAAGGAACAATGGAAAAAAATTGTGTTAGAAATAACAGATCAATTCGCTCTATCAATGGCTAAGTCTAGTCAGGTTGATAATAATCAATTTACTTTTGATGTTGATTATAACATGAATCAATTTTATGAATTGAACAAGAGTAAATTATTGAATCAGATCTTCAAACATAAAGAGAATTTAAAGGATCAATTTTTATTGAGCTTACTCAATATTATCAATAAAGAGAATGAATTTGTGGATCGAATAATCAAAAGAAGTAATAATGACAGAATTGAAACTTCGGCACGACTAATATTGATTCAATATAAGATGAAAGTTGACGGGCATTTTTCAAAATCAAAATTTTTTTTTCAAAAAGCATTCAAGAAATACCATATCGAAAATGTATTCAATAAATTATATTTAAGGTCTGGCCGCAATTCAAAAGATCCAATTCAAGTAAATTGGATAGAAAATGAAAGTTTTAATAATGTAATGCAAAATACAATTAACCAGCATTCATCAAGTTGGAGAAAAGGTCAGAAAGAATGGTTTAATCACTCTATTCTTCGAACTGATAAATATATCAATCGGAATTTAATTTTGTACAATTGGTCCACTCAAACCAAATACTTGAAAAACGGTTTGAAACATCTCATTTATAGCTCTTATTTTAGTTCTAATTTTACACGGAACTATTTTAAATTGAGAAACAGAGTGTTTGATCTAAATGAATACAGAGTGTTGGTCCCAATTGATATTCGTTTACCACTGAAGGAATTTCTTCAGCTTTTTATTTTTAAGAACTTATCTATTTTTATAGACTTATTTGACAATAAGGTGTTAATTTCTGCACACCTCCCTAAGTTACTGTCTAACTGGTGGTCTAACTTCCGTTCTAAGGTCAACATAAATCTAATTGTTGAGAATAGAAGTTCTATTATTGATTTTCTTATGGGGGACGAGGATCAGTATAACACCCCGCGAGGAATGATTATAAAGGAGAAGAGATTAGCATTATATAATCAACTATTGGATGACCTTATCAGATTATTCAATTTTTTGAATAATTTAAAAGCAAAATCATGAGATTTTGAAAAGGAAAATATTTAAGAGTAGGAAATTTTTATTACACTAAATCTTGATATCCCAACTTGATCAAGTATCCATCATCTTTTGATAAATTTCAAATGACCTCCACCTTTCATGTAAAAATAGGTAAATAGAACTCTTGAAGTATCTTTTGAAGCTCATCTGCAATTTGTTTGAGTTCCTATCCTTCAACTAGGTTACTAATAAAAATCTATGATTTGGAGTTTTTAATCACATTAGTATAAACTTTGACCTTTGGACCTTTACAAGCTAGGCATGCCCAAGCCAATGGTTTCCATTTTAAAGAAAGATAAGAGGAAGGCTTCAACCATGCATCTAATAAAAAAATTGTATTATTCACCTCATTGACTGACCATGTAATATATTTCTTGATCAAATACAAACTATTTGATATGAAGTTCTATGTTAGCAACCTTTTAGGCAAGGTTCCTTTTCTAAATAATTTTATTGCCTCATGAGAACCTATATATTTTTGAAGTAACATTTTTGCCCAATTATTTCCTTGATTTATGAATAATTGACATCCAAGTTTTTTCCCTAAGGCCAAACTTATAAATATATAATTCCACAACCATACTTCTCCAATATTCTTTCCTTTTCAAACCCCATTCCAATTTCAAAGAGGAAATCTAAATTTCTCCTCACATCCTTTCCAAGGAAATTATCTTTGAATTTTATAAACTTTTGATGTTGTACCTACTGACAATATTGAAAGTGACATTATATAAATAGGGATGGATTGAATTTTAATAATTTTTATATTGTGCATTATACTTCTTCAACCCATGTGTCATTTTTTCTTGTAATGGTTGATTTGAGTGAACTATAATATCATTTTCCATTTGATTATATAGAGGAGTTTTTACAACCACTTCCTTAGGAGTGGAAATTCCTTGATTTGACCCAACTTCTACTATGATATGATCTCCTTGTTTCATATTAAATTTTACCTCATGCCCAAAATTTTCATCTCATAAAATTTGTGACATAGGAATGAAATGTTTTCATAATCCACTCGTTGATCCTATTTTTTTGATTTATATTTAGTCCTAATGGGTTGTGTTAAAGGTTTTAAAATATACATGGCAATACATATTCAAGTGTATAAAACATGCCTTCTCTCCTTAGTAGTTGGTCCCTCCTGGATGAACTCCTTTAGAGTATTGCCAATATTCTTCAAAACCTCATTATGAGCTAATAAGGAATACCAAAAAGCCTAATCCACATAAAAAATCTTTCTCTGTCCCCCTAAAAATTTCTCAATCTATGATTTTAAATATAATGCATTTGTTCCCCTAAACCAAGGGCTACCATACGTTATTTATCCCTTGTTTTTAAATTATAGAAGATAATGAGGAAAAGTCCTTTTAGAAGAAAAGCCATGGAGTAATTTGAATTCAATCCCTACTTCCACTTGATCCAAGTTTAAATTTTAGGAAAACTTGGCTAGTATCCATGGAACTTATATATTAACCCTTTGGTTTTAAGAACCATTTTATCATGCTCGATCATCTCATCCTTGATAATTTATTTCAGTGTAGTATTTACTACCTAGATAGGGTTTTCCATAGATTTACTTCCAACTAGGACATCCTTACCTCTAGTAAGTACTTAAAAAAATGAATTTCCTACCATGTATGTAACAACCCAAAACTACCAACCCATTTAAGAAAATAAATGATTACAAACAAAGGTTCATAAGGGAGAAACCCTTATTTTATCTTTCTAGCATACAAGGCTTCACCACATTTGAGTTCCAAGTCATTGCAGATGACACTCAGTGGATAGAAATGGTCAACTTCCATGGTTTTTTGGGTTTATCTTACTAAACCTACACATTTAGAAGGATGCCAAAAGTGGTCCCCCCACATTTCCCATACCCTCATCGGCATAGGACAATGTGACCATGACATAGGAATTATCCTTTAAGATCCATAACACTTAAAGGAGGATGTCTATTACCTAACCTTACTCTAGATCCATCCAGGTAGGTTAATCAAGTGTAGATCCTTGGTGCTTAGTTACCATACCTTCGTGGGCTAACTAAGGTCATTACCACTTCATTGGAAATGAACATGATCATCAAATCCTATGTGTTCAAGGGATTACATATTGTAAATGGTTCCACAACTTTTAGTTGGAATACACCCAAGCCTTCTCATTCAAGGTGCAATGAATTCACAAGAAAATTGGCTATTGTATTCACATAACTCCTTCTATATTCATGAGTCCCTAGATTTTGCATTCATGCAACTCCTCCCAGGATTGGGCTTTAATTTATTTGAATCTGACCCACAAGAAATTCTAACCATCCCAAGACAATCTTATCTTAAATAATTCTTGCACTTTAAAACATAATTCTAAAGTAAAGCAAATCACATCATATCAAAAGCACTTTAAATCAAGTCATAATCCATTTAATCCAAAATGCTATAATAGATAAACAAGGATGCCTCTTAAATAAAGCCATATTTTTCTTAACTCAAATGCTTGACATAAGCTTCAAAAGACACACTCCTATAACATAAATTTCTATAACATAATAAACCAAGTATTTAACATAAAGATGCATTCCTTTAACATAAATGCTACAACATAATAAACCAAGTATCTAACATAAATATGCATTCTTGCAATTGATAGAACTCAATACTAACTATCCAAATAAAATATTGCTAAAATCACTTTAATGTACAAAATCCAAGATATCATTAAAGCAACATAATATTTCAGTTTGTACAATAATCAAGTTTATAAAACTCATTGAAAATATATTCTTTTACATAGCCTTTGTTTTTCCACAATATCTATACTTTCAATATCCTATGAAGTCATCCACCAAGTATCTTCAAGCCATCCATAAATATGCAAGCTTTTTTATGATAGGGAATCCACCCACAACTCATGAGAAAAACTCAAGGATCAAAACAACTTCAAATGCAATGTAAATTAAGACTTGTCATTTTTCTATTTATGTAAACAACCATGCATATATACATAATGAAAACAAACCAATATGAAGATAATCCCACACTTCTATTTATAATGATCTCTTAACTCACAAAAGTCTCTAGAATTATTATATAGTTTCTCTTTCAAAACCATCATACAAAAATCCATATTATAAAAGAGAATCCCATACTTCTCTTTATAATAGCTTCCTAACTACTCAAGTCTTGGAGAACCATTATAATATATTACTTCTACACAAAAAGTCCTTCCAATTAAAGATAACCAAATAAAATTTCATAACTTCCTTTTTAACAAATAAGAAAACACATAAGGAAGAAACCTCTTCTAGCATTCTACTAAAAAGAACCACCTTAAACAACAACCTCATCTCAATTTTATATTCCCCTAAAGATCATCCATTAGAATACTATCTCTTTAAGAAAATAGAAACTAGCAATTTAATATTTCTTTCCCTAAAGCAACCATCAATACAAACAAGTTTGAGCCTTCCTATCATCATAAGAGAGGTTGATAGAAAGAAATATCACCCTAATAATTTCTCTTTCCAAAAATTAAATCAACATTCTAGAAGAAAGGACTAATGTCTATAACAAATATTATTCAAGATATTTTCATTTCATCCCTTTACTTTTAAGAAAGGAAGATAGTGCTACTCTAAAAATTTTGTACTTAATTCAAATAAAATACACACTTCCAATATCTAAAAATAGGAAATCAAAACCATCAAAAACTCATTCATGCAATGACTCAACTCAACAAATGTACTTCAAGAATACTCAACAATAAAGTCAACCAGAACCAACCAAAGGATGGTAACAACACAAGATAGGCAGGCACTCGATACTTAGGGAACGATGCCAACAACACAAGACAATTAGGTACATTTGATAATATTAAAACTATCTTGGAGATATGTTTACTACCAAAGCATGGACGATCTAAGATAGAGCCCAACAAAAACACAAGAAAAACCAAAGGTCACCATAAAGACATATAACCAAGCAAGCAAAGACATTAAATAAAAACATCCATCTTGAATCATAGGCACAAGGGAATCAACAAGGAAATGTTATCTAGCATAGCACAAGAAACACTCTTAGATACCAAGTCCTGATTAACACTTACAATAGTGCAATGATATTAAATGAAACTATGGACAATGACCCACCAACTTAGCTCAACAAGATCAAACAATCGACCAAAAACAAACTAGAAGAGATTTTAAGGAAAAACCAAACTCAAAATGAGCACATAAAAGCTTTCTCAAACATTCATCAAGGTAAAAGAGCAAAACCATAAGATGAATAACAACATAGATAAAAGTATTTTTATTCAAGAAAAATATCTCTTAGCTAGCTTCCTACAACTCTTGGGTTTGATTCATTACACTCCTTCCTATTGCACTCATCCATCCTTCTCTTTTTGTCCCTACAAAAGGTCCCCAAAACCTCCTCTAGAATATCTACAAATAGCCTAAGAAAAAGAGCGGTGAAAAGATTATGAACCAGACGTTGCTCAAGATCCACACCTCTACCCTCCAAGCTGGCCATATTGGCTAATAACGTTCTTTATCAAACATTACAAAAGAGGAAACATTTAAGAAGTCAAAGCGAAGGAAAATAATAATGCATAATAAAACAACATGTAAGTTTTCCTTCCACCATATGATTTTCCTTAGAAGCAATTAAAGAAGAATAGCATTCCAAGCAATAAATGATTAAACCATTATCTTATTCATACCTTATTATTTCTAAAATAAGGTATTAATTAATATCATTTGTTAATATTGGTTATTAACAATGATATTAATATTAACAAGTATTAAAACTACCATTATTAATACTTTATTAATTCAATCTAAAATTATACAAATAATAAAGCTATAAATTCATTCAAGCATACAATGTTGCATACCATTGTTTTATCCTTAAGTGGTTGACTTCCTTCTTTTTTAAATATAGTCATCCTCTATCACCAACCTATTAAGGATAATTGCACAAGCAACTTCCTATCCCAATGGTGTGACCTTTCACAAGCATAAATACAATTCATCTACATGAAGGGAATTTAGTTACCCCTTGGAGTTGTTGATGACCAAGTCATCAACATCATTTTCCAAAATATCTCTCATTGTAGGTGGTTCACCCATATGATCCCACCCGAGAGAGCACCTGGTCCTACACCCACAAATACATCAGCAATACCATATTCCAAGCTCAAAATAATGCAATCATTCCATCATATAGACATCATAAAATGAAGCTATGCAATTAAACATTCACACCAATACATAGTTCATTGTCAATAAAGAGTTCTGCCAAGGAGGGTTGTTTCAATGTCACCTAGATTTTTTTTACATGAATCTTTTAGTTTTTGAGTTTCTTCTCAGATATAGAACAAGAAGAAGTGTCACTTGCACCTTGCTCACTCTTTGCTTATTGCTCATGCTTCTTGATTGCTCCAAAATCACACTTGCTCCAAATATCTGTCAAATAATAAATTGTTTCCTTTTGAATATTCTTTTCTTTATCAATATTTATTACATTTGGAGGTGAAATGTTTTTGATATGTCAAAAATATAAATCTATTTTGGATGTAGCATGAGAGAATTTGGTATTTCTATCCCTTTCCTTGAGTCATCTCCCTAGATTTTTGGGACCTACATGAATTCTCATTTTTGAATATATTACATGATAATAAAAAAGAATTATTTTTCTTACTTTTAAGTATCCTGATCTATTTCATTGATTTCTACTATCTTTTGTAAATTTTCATTCTTGAATTCAATTTTCTCATTTGCTTTTTACATATGTTATGAAAATATTTGGCATTCCAAATATTCAATGGCCCATTTACATATTCTACATCCATACATATAAGAGTTCTAACTTTTCTTTCTCCCACCATAACATAATAATCTAGAAGAAATTAGGGTCTTTAAGCTATATCTACTGAAATTAAAATGGCTTCGGATAACAAATATTGAGTAGTTTAAATTATTGAGTAGTTTACATATCAAGAGAATGGATTTCTAATTTGATCATGCTTGTAATAAAATGTCCATATATTAGATAACACAATTGTTCTATTATTTTTGTTATATGAATTTCGCTAATGCATTTATTACCCTATGAGAGCTAGAAGGAATATGATCCCAATGTTTATTTGAATTGATAAATGAAGTAAAAATCCAATATTGATTTTAACTAGCCAAAAGTACCAACTTTATTTGTGAATGAGATAGAAGCATGTTGAAGTCCCTCCCAAAAATACATAGATCATAATTATGAATCAACATTGTATTTACAAAACATATTTCAAGATCCTTCCAACATATTTCACGAAGAATAACTATAGTTGGAGCATATACATTTAGAACCCAACTTTGATATTTTTATCAACCCTACTAAATAGACCCATATATTGAAATTTGTGTAATTCTTATTTAGGCAAAGGCTAAATGTGTGATGAGGTGCTTGTGAGTTCTAGTTATGCAACCTATGTACATCTGATTATATAAGCCTATGAGAATTCCTCATTTATATAAGCCTATGAGCATATTCATGTAAGCCTATGGGATTCTTTCATATTTTACCCTTAGCGGTATTTGTTAATCCATATTTATGGATAACCTCATTTAAAGAGAATTTATTATTTTTTGGTATAGTTAACCTCGAGTTTAAGATAAATTTGGTCTAAGGTTAACCTCTTGTTGGGTATTTTACATCACTATAAATATCCCTCAATGAGAATCCATTTGAAATATGTGTGAATAGTAATGTGATATGTTGGGGTGCCTATAGGCGCCCACCCTACACTTCCTTTTGTTGTTTCCCTTTGTTTATTCATGTTATTTATTATTGCTATCTTCTAATTGTATTATCTTCTTTTTGACATATTATTGTGGTGAATGGATGTTTTGGAATGATTCTATAAAATATTACAAAATTGAACACCATAACCCAATTACTTTTTGCTTCTAGTAGTTGTCCATCTCATTTACATTTGTTGTAAATTGTTGTAATACCTTAGGAAGATCTTATAAAAGAAACTACAAGATAAACCCCCATCTTCCAAAATTTTTTAAATGCATCTTCACAATCCTCATTGCTTAATTTGTTAGGTCAAATCAAAACCTAATTTCGTTGATATTGCACGCATATTTAAATACATTTTCTTGGAAATGTACTAGAATTGAATCTGGTTATTTTGATCTTATTCTCAAATTAAATGACACTAAATTTCAACGTGCTTTATTCTTACATGAAAATTAGATTCTTGACTAATTTTAGAACACCTTGATTTTTGCAATTCATATTATTAGTCGATTTTTAGGTATACCCATATTTGATGGTATGCAACATAACCATATTGCTTCACACATAGTTCCTCATGCAACATGATACTCTACCTCTATGAATGACAAGACCACTATCTATTATTTTGTTTTGTGCCTTAATATAGGTCTATATCATAGATGAAACACATATCCATATGTTGAACTCTTATCATTTATAGATCCAACATAATATAAGTCTATGTATCCTTGGAATTTTTTATAATTATTATACTCCAAGCCATATTCCCCTATACCTTGGACATAATGCAAAATCCTCTTTGCTATATTTTTGTAAACCAAAAATGAACAAAACCAATACATAGATAAAGCAAAAAAAGCACAATGACACAACAAAATGCACAAAATGAATAAGCTTTATTGATATTTGAGTTGTACAATAAATGTGCCCCAATATGTGGGTTACAAATGCTTTTTGATAGAAATATTATAAATACTAGGGTTTCAAAACGCTAGTTCAACGAACAACTGGTGTCTTCTAGCTCATCCTTGATCCAAACAAGAGTGTGGGTGAGCTTGTGTATCCCTACGAGACCACCCTAGCTGCAACAACTTCCAGAAAGATGATTCTTGCACCTGTAAATAGAAAACGACATAAAAGGGGTTAAAATCACCTGCAAGGGCTCCACTGTGTGAGGCACTCTAAAATATAAAACCTATAAAACCCTATATGTTGCAATGGTGAATTGTAAATATAAATGCAAGAATGTAAATAAATGATGCAATGAATATTTTACCTTGTTAATGCAAATATATGCTCCTATTTCTATTATCGATGGTCGTGCAAATGCCCAAAAGCATTTGAGGGCTTACAAAATGTAAATATACTATGAGAAATTCTAGAGGTATTCAATGATGGCTGTGAATGCTCAGTAGCATTCAAAAATTGCTCGAGTGTTCTATAAACTTTGGGAGGCGTTTGGGGTTGAGGGAAGTGAGGCAAAATCAAATATGGTTCGTGAGAGTTTGGCAACGATGGAAATGGGTGATGCGATGGCAGTGGCAAAGGACAAAGATGATAGCAAAATGGCTAGGGAAAATGTTCAAATTCTAGACCAGGGACTTTCTAAGAATTTCTAAGACCTTGATTCATCAAAATGACTCATCTTTTATAATATTCCCTTAAACATGTTAGGGTTTTGATGACACAAAATGGGTGATCAAGATTAAAACATGAGGAAGGGTGGAGATTAAGCTTGGGCAAGTGACATGGATTGATATGGATGGATGGCTGAGATTAAAATATGGTAGATGGCTAGGATTTATTTATATAAATACATATATATTTATTATATATATATAAATATAAAATATTTATATTTATGTATATTAAATAAATAAATAAATAAATAATAAATAAATAAATAAATATATATATATATATATATATATATAAATAATGGACGACTATGATTGGAGGATACAGATGGATGACAAGTGGCTAGATTTTGGTGTCTATAGATGCCCCTTTTTGTATCGCGTTGCATGGAACACAGTGCGGTGTAAAAATATGAGACACCTAGTTTGGCATGATGAAGCAACTTTCTTTCCTTGGAACGCAAAGATGATTTTGAAGAAAAATAATTTGTATGTGTAGCTTACCTCCTCAATTGTTGAATGAGTAAAAATGAGTCTCACAAGCCAAGTAATAGAATTACAGGTGAAAAATGCAGTTGAATGGTGCAAGTGCAAGTGTATGATGTAAATGCATATGATATGAATGATGTAAATTGATGTTGTTTTTGCCCCAATAGATTAAAGGGATTTTTACTAAGTGTAGATTCCATGATCATGTAAGATGTATCCCACTGTGGAAACCAAAATCAAATTTGTTTACCCCAAATTTGGGGTGATTCCATGTTGTTGAAGAAAGTGCCTTTTGGCGTCATTGAAATGCAAAGTGATGAAAATGTAGAATATCAAGAACCAATCATCCTAGGATTGTATGATTTCTAGGAGGCCCCTCATAGTGACTATGTGCAATTCCTGAATGTTTTCAATCCTTATGAACAAGGCCATCAATGATAACTTTTGAGCAAATTAATCTGAGCATAGTCACACTCAAAAATGAGGGATCAAATATAATTTGATTTTGACCAAGGAGATCTTGGATGATGAAAATGGCCAATCATCCTTATGGTGATTTAATCATCTTACCGATTTGCATGGACAACCAATCGCTGCAATTGCCAAGGAGATAGAATAAACCACTAGCTATGAGGTTCACTTGAAATTGTAGATGACTTTGGCAAAAAATGCAAGTCCAATTTTTGATGGATGAAAATGGCATTGAAATGAAGATGTGATGATGAAAAATGCATTGATTATTGGATTGCATGATTTTGTGAAAAATTGCATTGGTTTGGAGCGTTTTTAGAGCAATTATGAACAATTTTGTGACTTTTGGTCGTAAACAAAAGTTGATCACCCAAATAAATTCATGTTATCACAAATATGAATGAAATGATGAGGTGGATAATAATAATTATGAGTGTGGTTGTTTTGTGAAAATTCAGACTCTTTTGGTATGTTTTGAAGTTTGTAAGGTGATTTTGCTACTTTTGGTCGTAAGCAAAAATTAAGTGCCCAAATCAATTTTTGGTTTCACAAAAAATGATTTGATGATGAAATGAATGTATGGATGGAATGTGGAGTGATTTTGTGGAGGTAAGCTACATTTTGGAGAATTTTGGTCTTTCTACAAAATTTTGAAGACATACGCCAACTAGCATCCGCATCATGCACAAACTCGACAAGTGTTTGCCACTCTGCAAACGTTGGTTAGTGTTTCAATGTACCTATGAAAGCCCATGAGTATTTCAATACACAAAAATATCTATAAATAGTCTAAAGAGGTAAAATAAGATTCATTCTTGTGTTCACAAGTTTTAGAAACTACATCTAAAGGAGAGTGAGTGAGTGTAGTGAGGTGGAGTGGAGGCTATGGTAATGGAGGGTGCAAATGTGGTATTAGGAGCAGAGGTGCATGTTGCTAAGGTAAGTGCCCTTTGAACTCTTGTTTGGACTTGTGCAACTTTTTTTTGAATTGTGCAATTGAATATGACATTACTGTGTGTGCATTGTACATGTGTTGTGCTGCAGTTGAGGATCTTGAAGGTCCGACATCGATTTTGACCCCTTATTCCTAGGGTGAGAAAGATGCTACTAAAGGAGCATTGGAATTGGATGGAGGATGTAGGGTTGACTGGGACATATCAGATTGATGTGGTGAGGGAAGATGAGGGGTATCTCTCTGCCTTGGTAGAGATATGGAATCCAGATATGGGGACCTTTCAGCTCCCTACTAGTGAGGCAATAGTGACACTCAAGGATGTATACCACATTATTTGAGTACTGGTGGAGGGACTACATGTCGAGGTTGGACATGAAAAGGGGTATGATATGAGCTAGATCTTTGGAGATCGATGGTAGGATGTGGGTGTGAAGGGTGGAGGGATCAGGTACTTGGTGATGTAAACTGATAAGAAACTGGAGGTGTTGTCCACCTTGGTCATGTTATTGTTGGCTAACATAGTGGCACCAAATAATATTGGCTATCATTTTATTTAGAACATGATCAAGTTTATATACGATATGATCAATGAGACTCGGGTGTATGCATGGGCACCTACTCTACTGGATCAATTGTACCAAGAGTTGTATGAGGTGAGGTGATGGGGGTGAAAGGGGCTAGGATGCAGTGTACTATTGTAGTTTTGGGGTTGGGAGAAATTCAGTGTGGCTTGACCTGTGGGCTTGCCTATTGAGGCATGGGATGGGGAGAAAACCTATGCCATGATATGGCAAGTGAAAGAGGAGGTGCATCTGAGTCATCCTAGCCAAACTAGCCAAGAGTACAGAGATCTATGGGTAGGGCTAACATCGAATCAAGTGCTTTGGAGACCATGGTGAGGATTCGGGTGAACTAGGGATAGGGAGCAGCTACAAAGAGCTTGGTAGGCTATATGGATGGTTGGTAGGCACAAGAGTGAGGTGGAGTTGATCCACTTCTCATGACTGCTATGGTAGTTTGGGCTACGATAGGAGGCTTATGTGGAACCAGTGTTGTACAAGGACCATAGGGATGAGACGGGTCTACCTTGTTTTGAGGCATGGAGGGTGACCTATGAGTATTACAAGGAGATAGATCTCCCCAATGTGGATGATACAAGGACTACTGATGAGTACGATGTATGGTTTGTTGCACAACCACCATGGATACCCAATCAGGTAGTAGATAATGGTAGTGAGTATGAGTATGAGTTAGAGACCGAGGTGGAGAAGGCATATGAGGCTCCTAGATGTTGTAAACATCTTAAATCTAGCAGTCGAGGGAGATGGTTGAGAGATGCAGAATAGTAGCCTCTAGAGATTGGAGGTGATGGAGGTGGTGATGATGATGATGATGATATGGAGGTGATGTAGCATCATTGGGATACATCTATGTTGGGATAACCTAACCATACCCTGGCTATTGTCTAACATTGCAAGGATCCCTAAACACTTCAACCTCACTCTAGATCATCATGCATCAAATGTCATCTCAACCGCACCCTTATCACCCTCTGTTTCGTAGTTTTTCTATGGTAATCAGTTCTTCTTTTTCTAGAATTGGTCATTGGTTAGTATCACGTATGAGGAGCATAGATTATGCTTAGTTGGAAAGAACCTTTAACATAGTTGCATTAACTAAAATGGAAGATTTTAGATTAATGGAGGAAAAGAATCTTTAAATAGTTTCATTAACTAAAACGACAGATTTTAGATTAATGGAGGAAAAGAATCTTTAATATAGTTTCAATAACTAAAATGGTAGATTTTAGATTGATGATTGGAAAGAATATTTAATATAGTTTCATTAACTAAAATGGAAAATTTTAGATTAATGGAGGAAAATAATCTTTAATATAGTTTCATTAACTAAAATGGCAGATTTTAGATTAATGGAGGAAAAGAATCTTTAATATAGTTTCATTAACTAAAATGGCAGATTTTAGATTAATGGACAAAAAGAATCTTTAATATAGTTTCATTAACTAAAATGGTAGATTTTAGATTAAAGGATGGAAAGAATATTTAATATGGTTTCATTAACTAAAATGGCAAATTTTAGATTAATGGAGGAAAAGAATCTTTAATATAGTTTCATTAACTAAAATGGCAGATTTTAGATTAATGGGTAGAAAGAATATTTAATATGGTTTCATCTATTAAAAATGGTTTGTTTTGTAAATTAAGGGTATGGGAATTTAATTTATGAAATGAAAGGAATGGGATTATTTATAGATTAAAGTAGTTGGCTTTAATTGAATAAATAATTATAAAGATGGTTTGTTTTGTAAATTAAGGGTATGGGACTTTAATTTATGAAATAAAAGGAATATGATTATTTATAGATTAAAGTAGTTGGCTTTAATTGAATAAATAATTATAAGAGTTAAAAAAACTTAAAAAATGAAAATGGCATTAAAGAAAAGGTTTAAAAAAAAAAAAAAAGGTTTGTTTTGTAAATTAAGGGTATGGGACTTTAATTTATGAAATAAAAGGAATATGATTATTTATAGATTAAAGTAGTTGGCTTTAATTGAATAAATAATTATAAAGATGTTTTTTTTTGTAAATTAAAGGTATGGGACTTTAATTTATGAAATGATATGAATGGCATTATTTATAGATTAAAGTAGTTGGCTTTAATTGAATAAATAATAATAAATATGGTTTGTTTTGTAAATTAAGGGTATGGGACTTTAATTTATGAAATGAAAGGAATAGGATTATTTATAGATTAAAGTAGTTGGATTTAATTGAATAAATAATTATAAAGATGGTTTGTTTTGTAAATTAAAGGTATGGGACTTTAATTTATGAATGAAGAAAAAAGTTTATTCGTGGATTAAAGTAGTTGGATTTAATTGAATAAATAATTATAAAGATGGTTTGTTTTGTAAATTAAAGGTATGGGACTTTAATTTATGAAATGAAGAAAAAGGTTTATTCATGGATTAAATTAGTTGGCTTTAATTGAATAAATGAATGTGAAGATGGTTTGTTTTGTAAATTAAGGGTATGGGAATTTAATTTATGAAATGAAGAAAAAGGTTTATTCATGGATTAAAGTAGTTGGTTTTAATTGAATAAATGAATGTGAAGATGGGTTGTTTTGTAAATTAAGGGTATGGGACTTTAATTTATGAAATGAAGAGAAATATTACTTATGAATTAAAGTATTTGACTTTAAATTAGTAAGTAAATGTGAACCTAGATTATTTAGAAATTAAAGGTATGGGATATTGATTTTTGAATAGAGGTTGGATCATTTATTATAAGCAAAACATGTGATCTTGATGCATGGTTGAATAAATCTCATAGGAATATGAGAGGGGAAATAGAAAGAGTAGTTTTCTATGACATCAACTATGCATTAGAAAGTTGAATTGCTTGGGTTGTTTGTATAGTTTCAATTTGGCAATGAAATGAATAAATGCATTTAGAAGCATGTCTATCCTGAACTATGAGTGTACTAATCCCCTACTATCCTCACTTGTGTTAGGATAGATATTAGGGTAATTAATATTTTACCTTAGTAGGTTATTTTATTTTATCGCATGGTAGATTTGGTTATTACATCATTTTTTTACTTTTACTTTTTACCTCGAAGATATTCACTATTTGGAATATCTTGTGGTAACTAGGTAGTTGTAGTCAACTTGACTACATTAACTTCCTAGTTGGTTAGTAGGTTAGCGCTTACTTCTCCAAGCGTGTTAGTTAGAAACATTAGTGGAATATTTGTTAGTCCCTATTTTTAGCCTAAAGTTGTACTATATAATCCTATGAATAATCAAGAATCAATCTAATGTTCTTGCACCTATTTGCTCTCAAATTGATTTATGGAAGAGCGGGAGGACCAGAGTTGCAAATGGACCAATGCACAAGTTTGCTATCTACCTTACATCTTGTTTATTTATGAAAATAGATTAGATTTGTGGGGAGATTTCCTCGATGGAATTGATGTAATGTATTGTTTAAAAGTATGGAGTTTACCATACATGCTTATGTAATAAATGAATCATATGGTTGATGTACCTTTGTATTTTATCAATTGAATATGATTGTTTTAGAGGGGGAAAACTATCCTACCACGTACAATTCCCAAAAAAAAGGGTTGAATCCGCAAGGAGGGAAACCTTTCATGGGGTGAACCATGGGGCTATGTTGTACTCTACACTCGGTGCTAGGGGAAGGGTTTACCAGGAACAGTTTTAGGACTCACTCCAAGTCCTCAAGATATTCATGATTGTTTGATGTATTCAGTTTTAGGCAATCACTTAAGTTTGGCCTTTCTAGATCTAAACTAGAAAGGATAAAGGACAATGTATAAATAGATTAAGATAGCTAAAAATAGAATGCAAGCATACAAGAGCTATCCTAGAATGATTCTTTCTTTGAATATTTTCTAACCTAGGGTTTATTTCAAAAAACCTTTAAAGTAGATATATACACAAGATAAATGCACAGAAATTATCCCTAAATGTAAGATAAATAATTTTCACTTTCAGATGCCTAAGAATCAACAATGAAACCAAGTATTTCAACCAACAGAATGAAATGAGCACTTATCTAGACCAGTGGTTCATTTAACTTTTTCTACCTCTTGTCCAATGATATCAAAGATTCTTGTCTCTGCAAGATCACTTATGAAACACTAGAAACTAGAATTAGTATTAGGGGGACTGCATAGGTCGTTGTATGCCAGATCTAGCAATAGTCAAGCCCCCTAGGTCCTTTTAGATGACCTTTTAATACAAAATCAGAAATTAATCTTTCGATAATTAATCATAAATTAGAAAGAAAATGGTAGAGAACATAAAGAAAAGTACAGCAGTATGATCTAGAGATAGAATGGAATGCAATAGTTAAAGAAAAATCTAAAAATTACCCCCGGTGTACCCTAAGGAAAAATCATGCCTCACCTAGAGCGGGTATGATATCGTAGTATCAAATTCACACCCTATTTGGATGGGACAAGATTTCACTTCTACGAATAACTTTGCCCTAATTATGGCAAGTGAAGTCATGCCTCACTAATGCCAGGCATGATTTCACTGCAGACTAAAGAAAAATAAGAAGCAAATGCAGAAGACAAAATAAATGCAAACAAAAAAGTAATCAAACCCTAATGGATGTCATAGAAGAAGGCATAAGAGAACCAAGTATCCAGATAGACACTTTGTCTCTTCAAGCTATGCCATTGATCCACCAAGTTACATAGCCAAATCAATCAAATCCATGCAATTTAAGATCAATCTAAAATTTGCACTTCGAGGGTTAGCTTGCAGCAGAGAAAGTAAATCAAAATGAACTATAAATTTCAAGCTTAATCAATTCACATAGAGATCACACAAAAGTTTGCATTGTTGGAAGTTAAAGTAAAAATTGGGTTTTTTACTTTACCTTTTGCTTTTGACTTGACGACAGATCAAGGTGGACGACAGGTTTCAAGTGGACAACATCAATATTTAAGTCATAGAGTTCAAATTTTATTTTCCTATTCCTCCCTATCTTTCCTCCTCCCTATTCTCTCTTCCTAATTTGTAGAATATTTATTTTTAGCATTTCCTAATGCTATATAAGCTTGTAACTATTATATTTGATGTTAATAAAGTATGAGAATTTTCTAATTAACCTAAGACTATATTTGGTATCAGAGCGAGCGTGAAGGAGCCGAGCGGACAGGGTTGGGCACGATTTTTGAGGAGACAGATTTGACATATCTGTTACCTCAATTTTTGAGGCTAATGAGGGTTTGTTCAAAGCTCACAAAGCGGACCAGGAGAGGGCCCACAGGCTCAAAACCTGAGGTAAACCAAGAGGACCCACAGGCTCGAAACCTGAGATGGACGAGGAGGGCTCGTAGGCTCAAAACCCGAGGGACCTGATAGGAGTAGACTACAAGGTGACACGTGGTGGCTACTGAGTGGTTGACATGGACAGTAGGCATAGATCTGACTAAAGTGGACAACAAACATAAATCTTATTGACATGGACTACGAGGCAACACATGGTGGCTACAAAGTGGAGGACAGTGTGACAGATTGACTGGACGCAGATGCTGAGGTGGTAGTTTATGATTTACTGTGCATGGAAAAATGGAGTGATGTGATTGCCTGAAGGCAATCATTTTCAACTGTGTGTTAGAGCTTTAAAACACCCCTGCAGGCGATTTTCGCATCGATGTGGGATAAATAATTATGTGTTTTTTGTTTTAAAAACTGACGTCACAATCTATTTAAGTGTTTAATGGTTCCTTTTGGTAGCGCGTCAGTGGGCGTAGCCCGAGTGGCTAAGGTGATAGGTTTGAAGGCGTGAAGTCCCGGGTTTGAGATCCGCTAGGATAAAGATTAACAATTTTTTTTTGGTTGCTCATCGTTGGCAGGGATTTAAAGCCACGGGGGCACATACTCGATTTCAAAGAGACACGGGGGCGCATTGGCAAAATTGTTTGGTGGCATGATACAGGTCGCAGGTTCAAGTTGACAAAAGTTTAAAAGTTTTTTTTTTCATTTTGATTAAAATTTTTAATTAAAACTTTGTTAAAGTTGTTTTTTAAATATTAATTTAATAAAATTAAAAATGCTTTATAGTTATTTAAAAAAAAAGTTTTTAGTTTAATAATTATAAGCATTTTATTTTTATTAAATACAAATATTTAACTACTTTATCAAGTTTAATTTTAATTTTTTTTTGTAAAGGCTCTAGAGGCTTGAAATTGTGAATTGTAAGAGTTTTTTAAATTTCACACTTTGAAAAGGTGAAATTTCAAAGATTTTAAGAGTTAAAATTGATTTCCTAAGAGGAAATATTGTGTAAAAAGCCTAAGAGGCTTAAAATTTCTTTGTAAAAGTCTAAAGGACTAGAGGACTTGAAATTTGTTGTAAAGGCACATTGAAAGGTACATAGATGATACGATCAAGTGGTTGTTATCATGCTCTTTGTGCACTTTTGGTGAGAGAAAACGTCGAAATATTTGATGAAAAAGTAATAACTCTTGGACTCCATACTGTGTTTAATCAACTACAAAACACAGTAATAGCACACTAGCAACATCCTGACTCAGGATACGAGGCAGACTTTGAGGATAACTCTTTTAGGAGTCAATTTGAGCAATTTGAATCCATAGCAGTTGCACCACACGAATCTAAATATACTCATTATAGTATTTCAGTGGAAATTCTAGAACCAGAATCACCAGAAATAATATTGATTAGTGACGATGAAGAACAAGTAGCAGACAATTTCATGAATCAAGAGATAGTAGCCCCATAGTAAGAGGAACAAGTAATCAATGAAAGAGTAAATCAAGTCAGATTTGACTTAAATTTGTAATCTCTTCTTTCTTCTTATTTCTTCCTTCTTCCTTCTTTTGAAAAAGCAGAGTGCTTTATTGTAACCAAGAAATAAAGAGAGTGTTTTAGTTTATAGCAACTATGGCCTCACATAACAGTCTACCAATTCAAGAATTCAACGGATATGACTACAAGTATTGGTCTATCAAAATAAAGACCTTACTCATAGGGAAATGTTTATGGGATATAGTAGAAGAGGGTTACAGCAAACCCACAGATTGGATAACATTAAGTGTTACAGATAATAAAAAAACTAAATAAGCACAAAAGAGCAACTCTTATGTTCTTTCTCATCTCCAAGCCACATTGGAGAAGAGTATATTCCCTAGAATCACCACTTGTATAACTGCACAAGATGCGTGAAAATATTTGAAAGACGGATTCCAGGGAAGTGATCAAGTGAAGCAAGTGAGGCTTCAAATACTGAAACAAGATTTTGAAAATCTCAAAATTAAAGAAAACGAAAAAGTTGGTGACTACTGCGTCAGAGTGAAAGCAGTAGTTGATAAAATGGTTACTCTTGGCAAAGAAATTAAGCCTGAAACAATTGTAAATAAAGTGTTACGAACACTTATTCAAAGATGGAATCACATAGCCATAATCATAGAAGATTCAAAAGATCTTTCTACTTTAACATTTGATGCATTAATTGAGTCGTTAATGTCTCATGAAGAGATATTACAGGAATATCCTTCAACAAGCTATGGAGGTGATGATAAAGCCTTCACATCCAATGAAAATACTGGAAGAGAATGTGAAAGAGGTCAAGGTAGAGGTCAGCAAAGAGGTAGAGGCAGAGGCAACTATAGAGGAGGTAATCATAATAGAGGTGGTAACTCCAACAGAGGAGGCAATCATAACAAAGGTGGAAACCAAAGACGACGAGGAAATCCAGGACGAAGTGGAAATCAAGGGCGAGGAAGTGACAAGTCCAAAATAGCTTTTTTTAACTATGGCAATCCAGGGCACTTTGCTCGCGACTACTGGTCAAAATATTCTCAAGGCAACAACAGTCAATATGGAAATTATGGAGAAGAAGATGATACCTCTAATATTTTTCTATCATATGGACAATTAGAATAGAATCTAAATGACACATGGATTCTGGATATTGGTTGCTCAAACCATATGAGTGGTAAAGAAAATATATTTTCTACTCTAGATTCTACTTATAAATCCCAAATCAAGTTACGGGATGATAAAGCTTTACAAGTCGAAGGCATTGGAGCCATGGAAGCTCCAACAAAAGAAGGCCTAAAGAAAGTGAATGACATCTACTACACTCCAAAGCTCCAACACAATCTGCTAAGCTTTGGGTAAATGATGGAGAATAATTATAAACTTGTTTTTGATGAAGGAAAATGTATCATTATTGATAAAAACAATTGTAATCGTGTCATCACATAGGTCCCAATGACCAAGAATCGGTTATTCCCTCTCAAATTTGGTGAGCCAGGGTGAGCTCAACTTGCAAATGTAGCTATAGCAAATCCAAGTGTGCTTTGGCACTTACGATATGGTCACCTTAATTTTGCTAGCTTGAAACTGCTAACTTCTCAAGCTATGGTGACAGGACTTCCTAAAATCAATGAACAAAAGGAATTCTATGAAGGATGTGCTTTGGGGAAGCACTCAAGGTCAAATTTTCTAAAAGGACAAGTGTGGAGAGCTAGCTATCCACTTCAGTTAGTGCATTCAAAAACCTATGGTCCAATGCAAACAAAGAGTATCGAAAACAATTCCTATTTTCTCACTTTCATAGATGATTTCTCTAGAATGTGTTGGATTTATTTCTTGAAACATAAAGATGAAGTTTTTTATTGCTTCATAGATTTCAGAAACAATGTAGAGAAATAAAGTGAGTATTTTGTAAAATGTCTTAGGACAGATCGAGGAGGTGAGTACTCCTCAAAATAATTCTTGAAATATTGTAAAGCAAGTGGGATCAAAAGGCAATTCACCACTGCCTATACCCCACAACAGAATGGTGTGGCTGAGAGAAAGAACCACACCATAGTCGAGATGGCAAGGACGATGCTTCAGACTAAGCATCTAAATAATATGTACTGGGATGATGTTGTAAGAAGCAATGTATACATTATAAATAGAAGTCCAACTTCTAGTTTAGATGGCATCACTCCTTATGAGGGGTGGTATGGAAAGAAACCAAATGTAGAGCACTTCAAAAATTTTGGTTCTTTATAATATGCACACATTCCTGATGAGAAAAGGAAGAAGCTTGATCCCAAAAGTCAAGCTTGTATATTTGTAGGGTATTCTAAGTCTACCAAAGCATATAGACTCTACAATACCAAGACTCATAAAATTGTACTTTCCAGGGATGTAATTTTTGATGAAGAGGGAGAATGGGATAATCAAAGAATTTTTGTTGATGATGAGTCTCAAGATGTAAATTCTTTATAGGTACAATAGGTGTATCCCAAGAAAAGCAAAGACACACCACCCCCTCTAATCCCAAGTAGGAGTACTACATCAAGTACTTCAACCACCACTCCAAGTCCTTCTCCACAGAGATCAGTAAGTTATTCACCGATGGACATTGACAGTGACTCTCCATCAAGAGGCCAAATAACTTTACAACATCATCCATCCTTTCAAATGCTGGATCAAAATTTCCAAAGAAGATTCACTAGAAGCTAAGCTAGTGAAATGAATACAGTTTTGCAGCAACTTGAAAATTTGTAATTGTATGGGGATGATTAATCCCAAGATCCTAAGGGAGATGTAGTCAATTATGCTTTATTGACTAGTGCATAGCTAGAACCAGCTAGCTATGAGAAGGTTTGTACTCAAAATGTATGGCAAGAAGCCATGAAAGAGGAAATAACCTCTATAAAAAATAATGATACATAGGAACTAGTAAAGCTACCCAAAGGAAAAAATGTGTTGGGTGTAAATGGGTCTACAAGACCAAATACAATGCTAATGGAAGCATTGAGAGGCACAAGGCGAGATTAATAGCAAAATTTTTTACTCAAAAATTTGGCATTGACTATGAGGAAACTTTTTCTCATGTTGCACGAAAAGAGACAATCAAATCAGTTCTTTCCTTAGCTGCCCATAAAGGATGAAACATTCAACACATGGATGTGAAAAGTGATTTTCTGAATGGATACTTGACTGAGGAGGTTTATGTTCAACAACCTCAAGGATTTCAAGAACAAGGAAAGGAGAACCTTGTTTACAAATTGAAAAAAGTACTTTATGGCCTCAAGCAAGCACCAAGAGCTTGGTACTCATGCATTGACGACTATTTCAGCGAGTATGGATTCACTAGAAGCAAAAGTGAACCAACTCTATACTACCTAAAGCATGGAGTAGACATTCTCATAGTTTGTTTGTATGTGGATGATCTAATATTTATGTGTAGTAACACAAATGAATATGGAGTTCAAAAACTCCATGATGAAATAGTTTGAGATGAAAGATCTCGGTTTAATGCAATAATTCATAGGCATGGAAGTGCATCAATCAAATAAAAGGATCTTCATATGTCAACACAAGTATTCTCAAGATCAAGAAATTTTCCATGGAGCAATGCAAGTCAATTGCAACTCCAACTGGACATGGGATCCAATTGAGCAAGGACGACAGAGCACCAAAGGTTGACATGACCACTTACAGAAGCATGGTTGGAAGTCTGATGTTTCTCACCAACACAAGGCCTGATATTCAATATGTTGTTTATCTAGTTTCAAGATTTATGGCAAGTCCATCTGAGCTGCATCTACAAGAAACTAAAAGAATCTTAAGATATGTAAAAGGTACATTGGATTTTGGAATCCCCTACCACAAATGTAATTCTGTGAAATTAGTTGGCTTCAGTGATAGTGATTGGGGCAGTAATATAGATGAAAGGAAATCTACATCAGGGAACTGTTTTAGTCTAGGGTCAGGAATAATTACATGAAGTTCCAAGAAGCAAAATGTTGTAGCATTGTCATCTACTGAGGCTGAGTATATAGCTATCACACATGCTAGTACTTAAGCCCTATGGTTGAGAAAAATCCTTGAAGAGATTGGAGAAAGACAAAGTGGTCCAACTAGACTGTATTGTGATAACATGAGTGCCATTCAGTTGGCATACAATCCAATACACCATAGCAGATAAAATCATTTTGATATGAAGTATCACTTCATCCGAGACATGGTGGAACAACAGATCATTGAGCTTGAACATTGCAGCACTGTGAAAAATATTGCAGATATCTTCACCAAAGGCATAGCTAAAGCTCAATATATAAAGCTGAGAAACTGTATATTCAGACCTCTCAACTTTAAGAGGGATAATGTTGGAAGTTAAAGTAAAAATTGGGTTTTTTACTATACCTTTTACTTTTGACTTGATGACAGATAAAGGTGGACGGCAGGTTTCAAGTGGACGACATCGATATTTAAGTCATAGAGTTCAAATTTTATTTTCCTATTCCTCCCTATCTTTCCTTCTCCCTATTCTCTCTCCCTAATTTGTAGCATCTTTATTTTTAGCATTTCCTAATGCTATATAAGCTTGTAACTATTATATTTGATGTTAATAAAGTATGAGAATTTTCTAATTAACCTAAGACTATATGCATATCACAATTGCACTTAGTCTTGTTGTTCTTATGATTAAGCAAAGACATCTTTCATTTTATAGATAAAATTAGAGGAAGAAAGTGGGCACAAATAAACTCACAGTTGATGCAAAAACATACGAGAGGGTTTAAACCTGGTTCTAATCGGGCTTAAAAAAATAATAAAATGAAATAGATTAAAAAACTAGGTTCAATAGCAAAGTCATACCCTGTCCTGATGGGGCGTGATATCATTGGCACAAAGTCGCACCTCATAAATATGGGTATGATTTCGCTAAAAAGTAAACAAATTAAAAAAGGGAGGCAAAGAGGCCTTCCCTTGCTCTTGGCAAGGGTTGAGGGCATCTTAGGCACACTAAGGAAGATTGCCCACTCAAAGTGGGTCAATTTTTTGTGTCTACATTTTACCCCCTCTTTGATGCATTTATGGTCTATTAAATGTGTCAAATAAAAGATGTAGGTACACACTAAAAAATAACTATAAATGAAAATGGGGTAGCTAGGTTAGAAGAAAGGGGTGGTGCAAAAAAGGATGTCATTCCTAAAATTTTATAATTTGCATGCAAATCGAGGCATTAGGGACATTAATGCCTCTATAGGCCGAGGTGCTCCCTCGAGTGATTATGAAAAATTAATATTTCATAAGAACTCAAAAGAACTTGACATAGAAGAAATAAGAGAGAGAAAAAGTGATAGTCAAGCAAAGAGAAAAAGAGGAGAGAGAAAACCAAAAATAGGGTTAAAAAGAAAAATAGGGGTAAAACCCTAATTCATTTTTACTACGAGGAGGAGAAGATTAGGGCTCTGGAGAAATAGTGATGGCGCTTCCGATTCATCGAGCGGTGACTGCAAGGGGTGAGGTCGGGGCTCAAGAACGGGTAAGAATCATTGTTATTCCTCTTTTGCATTATTTTTTATCTCATTTTGCGTAATTAGGTTAGGATTTTAGGGATTGTTTTTGGGAAAAATAATCATAAAAATTGGTGAAATTTGTGCCACAACTCGAGCGTGACTTTGTGGCCTGGGTATGATTTTCCTTTAAGAAAAATGCAATGAAATCGCACTTGGGAAAAACCAGGCGTGATTTCACGAAGTCGCACCAAAAAAATAGGGGGTACAACTTCATGAAAGCGAAGTCTCACGCCCTAAAAATGGGGTGCGACTTCACGAGAACTCAGAAAAAATAAGAGAAAGAAGAAAAAAAAAGAAACAAAAGAAAATAAGGAAACCCAAAGTGTGAAGGATGATTTGAAATTTCTTTATGCTGAATTAGATTTTTTACTAATTAATTTAATTTTTATGATGAAACTGATTAAATTCTATGTTTTTTTATTAAATGCAGCTAGGTATTCTCGAGACTCGAGAGTGGTGGGTAGGGGCTCTAGCAGATCTAGATGTTGTGGGGCAGGCAGAGAGAGCTATACTAGAGGTAGTTGGGTTGGACAACGTGGCAAGGATGTCATGAATAGAGACAAAGAGGGCTATGCTAACTGCCCTATCGGAGTGATGGTATCTGGAGTCCTCTACATTTCGGCAACCAACACGGGAGATGACCATCACACTTGAGGATGTGTGGCAAATCTAAGGATCTCCATTAGGGATAGAGAGGTTTATGGGGCTCTAGGGAAGGCCGCTACACTACAATGGTTTTCTACAAGCTTCACCCAATAGGTGTGGTAGGGCACCATAGAAGTTGATGACCTAGTTGGCCACTACGGAGCAAATCCTTTGACTGCAGTGCTCGCAAGGATGGTGGCAGGTCTCCTGACTTGCCACACTAGTAGACGACACTTGCCATGGGCACTGGTGGGGGTAGTGGTAGATATAGGGTAGTAGGTATTTTTCTTTGCATGGGATCCTTATGTGTTGGCCCATTTATACAAGATGTTGTATAATGTTGTGTATAAACAATGTACATGACTAGTTTTTACAACATTGCTCTAGGTGTGGTGCTGGGAGCACATTGATATGCAAAGACCGTTAGCACTGCCAGGACCATTTCTCAAACCAAAGTGGCCAGCAACATATATATTGTCGATATCCCTAGAGAGGATCATGAGGTTCTATGTAGGGAATCTACCACTAGCGAGGCGAGTGATAAATGAGTTGCGAGAGGTGCAACTCATATGGAAATCATGGAGACTTCACCCTTGTTGGGTAGAGGATAGGATAGAGCTAGTGAGGGTGAGGAGGGTTAGATGGCTAAGGCTAGAGTGGGGAGAGCCAAAGGTGCTCAGATTTAACTGAGTCCAACAATAGTTTGGGATCTTACAGGGAATCTTGGACCTCAAGGACTATTGGTATAGGAGGGTGACCTAGGACCCAATAGGGGTTAGAGGTGAGCCAAACCTCACTAGGTGGGTTGAGGAGGACCAATATGATCCTCCTTATGTCAAACCAGGGGTAGACGATGTAGGGGTGGCCATAGGGTATAGGCGGTCGTATAGAGGGGTTGCACCTTAGAGGATCTCACCATCCATACCAATATAGAGGAACCAAGTGATGGGTCCGGACATGCAGTAGGCATTCTGAGAGGTAGCTTGTAGGGCCATATAGAGGGTGCAGTAGGCTCTAGTTGTACCTATATATAGGTTGACATGGGTCCGAATCTAGGTGGTGGAGGATATCATCTTGGGAGCAAGTATTGGAGAGGGAGGGATGGGAGATTCCCCCTTACATGTAGAGGGGCCATGGGCCTGATACCTTGGGGAGGCATCCACATTGGTAGCAATAGGTGACTAGAGCTAGAGCATAAAGGAGTTGTAGGTACAACTAGATTCTTTACAGACATAGTTGGTATTGCTATAGATGGAGAGGGACACTGCACAAGTAGAGGTGTCCCAACTATAGGGAGAGGTGGTTCGATTGGATAGAGAGTGTTAATATGTTTGGGATGAGGGGATGGCTACTATTGGGAGTAGCCAAGCAAGGAATACGGTGCAACTCCTTCAAGTAGAGTTGCAACGCATCGATGATAGGTTGGAGATGGCCATTCAGAGGGCCATGTTCTTTGAGATGACTTACAGTGCAACTGTCCCTCCAGAGCAGAGGATGGAGCTTCCTCTATCCATTTAGTCAGCTAGAAAATTATGGTATCGATCATGAGTACCTTTGACATCTTAGCAGTTGACGACATAGTTGAGACTTCCTCCACCCTAGGGAGGGCTAGAGGGAGTTGGTTCTCAAAGCTAGGATAGTCTAGGGATCAATATGATGCACCAGTTTTGATTGTGGTTTGCATACTTAGGTTGAGTGTACCAAGTCTGTATTATGGTACACCAACCTCACACAATGTACTCTTTGTCCTATGAGTATTACATAGCTACAAATTTTATATTTTTATGTGTTTATGAGTAATGAGTTAATGCATCTTGTTTTATATGTTTATATTGTTTTATTTATTTAAGTGTTTTTTTATGTATGTAAACTATCCTAATGCACACTATATGAAGGGTGAAATGAATGCAAACAAAAATAGAATAATGGGAAGAAACTAGGAGAGACAAGCAAGGAAAACAAGAGAAAAATAAGAGAAGAAGGAAAGAAAGAAAGGAAGAAGAAGGAAGAGAAGAAGAAAGAAGAGGAAGAAGAGAAAAGAAGAGAAGAAAGAAAAGAGAAGAAGAAAGAAGAGAAGATGAAAGAAGAGAAGAAGAAAGAAGAGAAGAGGAAAGAAGAGAGGCCCAAAGTTCAACCATCATAAAATGAGAAGAATGAATGATCCAAAGTATAAGGTTAGCGTAGGTTTCTATGAACCAGTGTAGCCAGACACCATGGATCGGATGAATGAAGTTGCTAGATCCACTAAGGGTACAACACTTGCATTAATGTGACCAAGTGTGTGAATACTTGACTCATTATGGGTGGTTGCTCCCTTATTGACTACTATGAGGTGATTACCCACTAGGAGGTATGCTGAGGTCTTCTGAAAATGACCAAGGAGATTATCCTATAATGGAGTGTTAAGCCTATTGAGTCAAAATAGAGTATGCCCCGATAGAATATCATGAATAGTATAATACCCACTATGATGTATAAATATCCCATATGGGATGCAATATATATATGTGTGTGTGTGTGTGTGTGTGTGTGTGTGTGTGTGTTGTGTTTGTTTGTGTGTGTATGTGTGTAAAATGTTATGCAAGTGGTATCCTAGAGCTGGACTATGAGGAAATTATTGTACAACATTATGAAGAAATCGAGAAAAGGAGGATAAGCAACCAGAAGAATAAAAGAAGATGGAGGGAAAGAATCCCTGGGGGTATCTTGCTAGGCATCAGAGTCCTAGTGAAAAGTGCAATGCATGTGAGCTATGACCTAACTAGGTATCATCACATGCCATTGTCGTAATATCCCCAAAATCTATATGAGAAAACAATCATGAACAAGCAATCATGCATTTATGACAAGCAAAAATGCAAGGTGTTAAATTAGATGTCAAGCAATCATGCAAAAATGACAAGCAACAATGCAATATGAACAAGCAAGCGGATGCAATGAAAATGAAAGTGCAACTACATGAATTTTTTTTTGTTAAGAATTGAAATCAATGCAAAACCTAAATGCACCATTCATCTTATTAAAATGGATTAATGTGCCATGAGGTATCTGATCAAATATATCCCCAAGGAGTACATTTTCTCGATGATGAAAAGCATGAGAAAGTTCTTCCAAGGCTCTTCTTTTAACACACATGGCACGATAATTATTACATTTTCTAACAACACCATGTCTCTTAGAAAAAAAGATATTAAACAAATATTATCCATTCCTTAATACATAAGCAAAGTTATCTTTAGAAAAAATAGAACCAATCATGTTATAAAACATTACCTTTGAAGGCAAATAAAAATTAATACTTTTATCATCATCTATCAATAGATTCTGATATTCCATATATTCTGCATAAGTCATAAGATGGTCATCATCCTCAAAAGGCAAAGGTTTATTTTTATTAGGTATAAAACCTATACCACATCTCCCAAGCCAAATCTCAACATCCAAGGGTTATTGAATACCCTTCTGCTATGGTCTCAATCCTTTACCTGCATATCCCATTTTGAATAGGATCTGCTTAGGAAATGGATAGTTATTAGTGAGATAGCATTGAGAAAAATAGCACTCATTGAGAGATGGGTTGCTACCATGAAGCTTTTCTTCGAAAGCCATGCCTCCGAAGATAAAAGAACATGTTCCAAAGTGTAATAGATCACCTTTATTATGAGGTAAGCCCATAGTTCTAGGTGAAGGTGGTAGCTTAACTAGATCCAAAAGAGACTCTTGAAGAAAATGATTATCATGATCTGAGGGGAAAATATGGGTCCTATGTTCCTCGTCCACTTTTAAATTTTGAAAATGCTTAGAAATTTGATATGAGGAATAGGAGGAAGTTGTTAAAGAAATAGAAGGACAAAAATAAGAATCTATTTGGGCTAACTCTATATTTGAATAGAATTCAAATGGTCGAGGGTCACCTGGAATGGTGATAACTTGATTCTTAAACTTAAACTTGAGACATTGATGAATATTAGAAGGGACCACCTTCATAGCATGGATCCAAGGTCACCCAAGAAGAAGATTAAAAGATGTAGGACAATGTACCACATAAAAAAAAGTATCCAATATCCTTGGTCCCACTTTTAATGGGAGAGATATGACACCACATGCCTATTGGGACTCATTGTTGAAAGCTTTAATTGTGATATCAGTTTTTGTTAAATATTCCTCTTTTAATCCAAATTTTTGAAATAATTGATATGTACACAAATTGAAGGATGAACCATTATCAATCAATACTCGCTTGACAAGGGTATCCCCAATAAGTGTGGTGATGTAAAGTGATGAATAACCATGCAATTTTGATGAATATTTATCATCATATAAGAATGAGACACGATGTATCCCAACAGAACCTATAGTGTCAACTATGGCATTAGGAGGAATGTCTGGGGAAACATGTTGCTGCTATAAAAATATCATTAAAGCATTCCTATGATCAGGAGAAGTCTGTAACAGTTATAACATTGATATCTTTGTTGGAGTACTAGTTAGCTGCTTCTAAATATCAAATAAAACTTGTGACTATGGTCTCAATACTATAGGTGGAATCCTTGTAGCTGAATCTTTTCTTTGTATTTCCTTTGAAACTATACCAGATTGAGATATTGAACTCTATCCTTGTTGATGTTGTTGATTATGAGCTTGTTTTCTTGTGGTTACCCCCACCATACCAACCACATTGCTATGGCGTAGGGAATCATCTTGATGAGCCACCTGATTTGCTGCTTGTTGCTCATGCTTAGGTAAAGGATCCTTAAATATTCCCATATCTTGATTTATTGTTGGAGCTTCTTGAGCAAGATTTTGACTACCATTGATTGGAGATTTCCTAAGTCAATTTGTCCTACGTCAATTAAATCTAGAACCACATGCTTCAATTTATTACAAGTGTTCCTCCAATGTCCACTCTATGATAAGTGTAATATTGCCTTGCCTTATACCAATGAGCTATAGTATATGGTTTTCAACCGGAGGTAATTCTATTGCCTTAGCATCAAAACTGATTCCATAGGGATATTGAGTCTTGTGAAGTTCCTTTGAGGACGTTTTTGAAGCACAATATTTTGTAGGCTATTATTGACATTATTAACAGGCCTACTATCACTATTACCTCCTACATATTTATTCTTAGGTTGAGCCTTAGTTGGCTTATCATATTTAACCTTGAGTTGACATCTCCTGATAAGAGCTTATTCCACTTTTCTTGCTAACTCAATTGCTTGGTCTAAAGATGTGGCAGTAGTAGTTTCTAAAGTATAAGATAATTGTTCTTGTAAATTTCCTATAAATATATCAAGCATATCCTTATGAGACACAGGTTGTCTTAATCGACCAACTAAACTTCTCCAACGAGCTAAAATTTTTGAAAAACTTTCCTCTTTACTTTACTTTAAATCATATAAATCTCTCATTGTCACTTCCTTTTCAATATAGGCACTAAATTGATGAACAAACATCTTTGTAGTTTTCTCAAAGTTTTTCAATGAATAGTTGGATAACTGATAGTACCATTCTAATGCCACTCCAGCAAGAATTTTTGGAAATATTTTCAATAAATGCATATCATCATGACAAGCTATTCTGAATCCTCTCAAATGCTCTATTGGATCTTTAGTCCCTTTGTAGATTGGCAATACTGGAATAGAAAAGTGCTTAGGATAAGGCCTAGAAGTAAAAATAGGATCAAATGGATGACTACACATATCCCTATAGTTGTTTGTAAACCCTGATGGTTGAATCATATCCATTATTGAAGCCAATTGATTCACAACACTTATCAAATTTTATATTTTTGAATTACCATGTGTGTTTCCTAGACTTCCCAAAGGAGGAACGTGTAGACACCTAAAAATATCATTTTATCCAAGTTTTGGTTCTTCTAATATCTCTTCGATATTTTTAAATTCATCTAAATTCTCTCTATTTTCTTTTATTATGCATTGTTCACTATTCACTATTCACTGTTCACTATTCATTGTTCACTATTCACTGTTCGCTGTTCACTGTGCACTATTCACTGTTTACTGTTCACTGTTCACGATTCATTGTTCACTGTTCACTGTTCACTATTCACTATTCATGAATTTAATATATTTTTTTCTCTAAATAAATTTTCAATACCTCCTCACAATATTGTGCTCAAGTCAAGGATTCTAGATCAATCACATTTTCTACACCTACCTTCTCACATGCTTGAGCTCAAGTCAAGGACTCTAGATTAATCACATTTTCTACACCTACCTTATCACATGCTTGAGCTCAAGTCAAGTATTCTAGATTAGCCACATTTTCTACACCTACCTTCTCACATGCTTGATCTCAAGTCAAGGATTCTAGGTTAATCACATTTTCTACACCTACCTTCGCACATACTTATGCCCAAGTCAAGGGTTCTAGATTAGTCCTATTCTACATTTTCTACACCCACCACCACTCATGCACACCAAAGTCAAGGATTCTTTCTTGCATGCCAACCCACTTAGTAATTTTATATTCCTCCATTTATCCTAAGTCTTCCCTTACCAACCCACTTAACAATTTTATATTCTCTCACCCACCCAAAAGTCTTCTATGCCAACACATTCAACATTTAAAATTCTTCACCTACCTAGTCTTGTCTTCCACTATGTCAAAATCATGTGCCACATCATCCTCACTCCCCTCTCTTCTAAAATTCTATAAATACCCCCATCATTCCCTTCATTGAAGAAGGAGGAATCAAGGCATGAATGAAGGAATGAATGAATGAAGAAAGAGGAAGCTAGGACAGCCTACCATCATTGCATGAGTTGTAAGAATAGTCCCTTTTTGCATTCTATTTTAGTAGGAGCATTTACTTGTTTTATTTGAATATCATATTACTTGAGTGAGAGCCCAACCAACCAAGGTGGGCTTATTTTATCATTAACCTTCTCTTTTGAGTGTTGCATGCAGGTATTGAATAGCATTGGAGCAATCTTGGGAGAGAGAGAATGCACATCCACACTATAGATCTGTTGTGAAGAGGAGACATTAACACCATTGTATTTGTAAAAAGCCCATTGTGGCTTTATTGTATTGTAAAATACAAAGGACTTTATTTATTGCATTTTACTAGTTTGCATATTTTAATAAAAGTTGCATATTGGCCATATGTCCTTTGTCTTTGCATTTTATTTGCCTATGGTGGTTTCCTTCTTCTATAGAACGTATGCATGTTGAAATTCTGATGTTGGATTTAAACTTAGGATACCTTGGTTGTATGTGGAATTTTGATGACAAATGACATTTTATGGAACAAATGTAATATTGTTTATGTTAGAAGATGTAGGAGGAAATTGACAATAAATTTTTGGGCCACTACTAGTTAGAGGGACTTGCAGATTCCCTCCAACATTGGTGGTATTAGTATTTGTACAAGTCACTTGGTCCTTAAGATTGCTTTGATGCAAAGATTGAGATGTAGGAATATCATGATGAAGCAAAGGGGCCTATTGTGAGGGGAAGGAGTAGCATCCTATTTTTCAAGATGAGCTTCTCATTTCACATATTCCAATAATTTTTCCTTATGAGCTTTCATGAATTCCCAAATGTGATCAAATGATGAAAAAACATAACTCCCATTCGACCCAACAAAAGGATCAGGATTGGTTTCAGTTTCCATGTTTACCTCTTCTTGCTCTTCTGGATCTACATTAGGGTTTTCCCTATCAATATGATCATCTTCCAAAGGAACATAATCAAATTCTAATTGTTTCCTTTGACTTCTAAGGAAAGGAGCCATTAGAAGTAGTGAAAAAAAATAGGAGAAAACACTAACAAACAAATTTTAATTACTTAAATATTTTTCAAATAGAATTAATGATCTTGCTTAGTGTTTAAAATAAAAAGGAGGTGTTCATGTTAGGTTCACAAAATATGTAGATGGGGACAATTGCCCTACAGTTTATAATTCCCAAACAAAAGGGTTGTATCTGCAAGGAGGGAGCCCTTTCATGGGGTGAACCACGGGGGATGTTGTACTTTACACTTGGTGCTAGGAGGAAGGATTCACCAGGAATAGTTTTAGGACTCGCTCGAAGTCCTCAAGATATTTAGGATTGTTTGATGTATTCAGTTTTAGGCAATCACCTAAGTTTGGCCTTTCTAGATCTAAACTAGAAAATATAAAGGACAATGCAGAAATAGAATAAGACAACTTAAAACAAAATGCAAGCATACAAGAGCTATCCTTGAATGATTCTTTCTTTGAATGTTTTGTAACCTAGGGTTTATTTTAGAAAACTTTTAAAGCAAATATATACACAAGATAAATGCACAAAAATTATTCCTAAATGCAAGCTAAATTCTTTTCACTTTTAGATGCCTAAGAATCAACAATGAAACCAAATATTTCAACCAATAGAATTAAAGGAGCACTTATCTAGATTACTGGTTGATTTAGCCTTTTCTACCTCTTGTCCAATGATATCAAAGATTCATGTTTCTGCAAGATCACTTATGAAACACTAAAAAATGGAATTAGTATTAAGGGGCCTACATAGGCCACTGTATGACAAATCTAGCAGCAATCAAGCCCCCTAGGTCCTTTTAGATGATCTTTTAATACAAAAGTAGAAATTGAGCTTTGGATAATTAATCATAAATAAAAAAGATAGCAGTAGAGAACAGAAATATAAGTCTAGCAGTATGATCTAGAGATAGAATAGAATGCAACAGTGAAAGCAAAATTTGAAAATTACCCCTGGTGTGCCCTAGGGAAAAATCGTGCATTGTTTGGAGTGGGCGCTATATCACAACAACAAAGTTGCACCCTGTCTGGACAAGGCACGATTTCTCTTCTGTGAATAACTTTACCTTAATTAGGGCAAGCAAAGTCATGCCTCGCTAATGCCAGGTGCAATTTCACTGTAGACTAAAGAAAAATAAGAAGCGAATGTAGAAGATGAAATAAATGTAGACAACAAAGTAATCAAACCCTAATGGACATCACAAAAGTAGGCAGAAGAGAACCAAGTATCCAAACAAGCACTCTATCTCTTCGAGCTACACCATGGATCCACCAATTTACACAACCAAATCAATCCAATCCATGCAATAGAATATCAATATGAAATTTGCACTTCGAGGGTTAGCTTGCAGCAGAGAAAGTAAATCTGAATGAACTATAAATTTTGAGCTTAATCAATTTGCATAGAGATCGCACAAAATTTTACATATCACACTTGCACTTAGTCTTGTTGTTATTATGATTAAGCAGAGACATATTTCCTTTTATAGACAAAATTAGAGGAAGAAAGTGGGCACAAATAAACTCATAGCCAATGCCAAAACATGCGAGAGGGTTTAAACCTGGGTCTAAGCAGGATTAAAAATAATAAAATGAAATAAATTAAAAAACTAGTTTAAAAAACGAAGGCGCACCTTGTCCTAATGGGGTGTGATTTATCTAAAAAGCAAACAAATTAAAAAATGGAGGCAGAGAGGCCTTCCCTTGCTCTTGGCAAGGGTTGAGGGACTTTTAGGGACACTAATGAATACTGCCCACTCAAAGTGGGTCAATTTTTCGTATCTACAATTGTATTTAAATCCTTTCTTATGCATGTTTATTCTTTAATTATTGATTCATATTTTAGTTATCCTTTGCTTTTTAATGAATTATATTGTGTTATATTTAGTATCTAGATCTATCTTTTTCTTCTTTGTTTGAATAACTTTCAATAAATCAATAGTAAGTTCTAGGGTGAACTTAGAGGGTAACCTAAGGGCTTGAGACTCCCTAGGGAGATTGGACTAGGTTTAGAAGATCGTACCTAAGTTAATATAGCTTGTCAGGGGACAATATTAATAGCTTAACTCACAATATACATAGCATACCTATGCATAATGACTTGCATAGAATATGGATATGTGTACACCTTCTAATGATTGAGGGTGGTATGTCTAGCTCATCGAGGAAGATGATATGGATGGCCTTACGTGCATAACATGAGATATGCCTACATAGAAGGGACTTGCGTGAGGTGAATATTGTGTGGTATAGTTATTGATAAACTTAGGGATTTTTTAAACATTAATTTAACCTAAGGTTGGGTTAGGGGTTTATGAGTCCCTCTCCTCAGTTTTTAAAAGAAAAAATTCCTTCTCTTTCTATGTTTTTTTCTTGTTTCTTGAATTTTTGGTCGTTACAATTGCTCAATTGTATACAATATTCTTTGTATGATGCTTGAAATACATATATTCTTCAATTGATAATCAATGATACATTACATGGAGCTTTGTCTCCAAATATAGCATTACAAATATGACTCTTCAATACTTGACTATTGTTGTACTCACATATCTAGGAGATGCATATTTTCCTATTCCATGCATAAGATAAATCCTCTCATGTATTTTGGCTTCTCATCTTGCCACTTGTATACATGACTCTTGTCTCTCTATTTGCACACTTTATTTAATGACACTTGCACACTCCTATTTGTACACTTTACTATATGACACATTGCACACTCCTACACACTCTATTATATGACACTTGTGCACATTCTCCCTCTTAACACTTGCATACATAATTACATGAAACTTGTGTGCATACCACACATGAACACATACATAAAGGGGAAATATTAATCACACTCCTAAACTATATACTCACACCCTAATCTATTACATATTTACAATTGTATGATAAAGGTACCATGCGGGTACATTAACATATACCAAATAATGTAATATTCTCCATAACCCCCTATATTATATTATTTTGGTATTGAATAATTTAGTCTTCAATATTCATATTTGTGTTCTAGTACTGTTAGGTAATCTTACATTGTGTTGATATTTTGTTTGAGATCCTTCTTGTTCTTCTTTCCTCAATTCTTCTATTTTTACCTCTTTGCTATCATCTTCTGGATCTTGCTCAGGTACTTCTTGATATTCTCCTTTGTCTTCAACTTTCGAGAGAAAATGATATTCAAATATTTCAATAGCTTCTCTATAGATAAATCACATTGATATGTCTTGATTTTCATCAAATATTTTAATCAATTATTGTATTCTGATTTTTACAACTTTCAATCTTTTCTTTCTTATTATAGCCTTATAAATATAAAAGATGAATATAGATATTCCTATCCATCTATCTATTTAAATCCCTACACATCTTATAAATTGTAGATTTTGCAAGACTCTTAATATCAAATACATTTTGCTAACGAAGAGTAAAATTCAAAGGAAAAAATATATTAAAATTTTGCATTTACAATCAATTGCAATATAATTAGCATGTAAGGTTTAACACAATTTACTGATTTGATATTAAATCTTTTAATATTCTTTAAAAATCATACATTTTATGTTTTTTAAATTATTTTCTTCCATGATAATCAAATTCTTCAAATAAAAAAACTTTCAAATATTTTGGAGTAGAAGACCTTATGAATCCTAAATTTCACATTCTATCAAATTTTCAAAGTCTTAACAAATCTTCAAATTCCTTTGTAGTTGGAAACCTTATGGTTTCCAAATTTCAAATAATCAAATTTTGCAAAACAATTTTTCTTTTTCAATATTCAATAGTTCAAAATTTTCAATATGCAAAAATATTTACTTTTGCATTCACTTTTCAAAATTTCAATTTTATTTTTGTAGTAGACTTCCTTATCTATCTAAAAATTTAAAGAAATCATTTTTTTATTTTTCAATTTGCAATCAAATAAATTCTTTTTGAAATTGAAAACCTTTTCTCTCCAAAATTTAAATAAATCAAATCTTTTCAATGTATAATTGCAAATCAAATTTCAAAAAAATCAATTTTAAATTTATCTATGGGAGTAGAAATCCTTATGACTCCTAAATTAATAATAAAAAAAATTATATTTCTTAAGTCTTATCTCTTCATCAGAAAATTTAGGTATTTATTAGCTAGTGCCCAATAGTAAATATTAATAAAGGTAATACTTCTTACCTTAATATCCAGACTGCCAACTTAATATTGTGATGTCCACATTGCTTCTGAATATCATACCTTTTATACCTTGAATCGAGTGTTACATTTAGAATAATGAATTTTTCCTTTCTGCATCTTTAATGATGTGCTCAAGCATGTGAAACATCTCTGCTACACTTCTCAAGTTTGATCAATTAGACAATTATGCTCTAGGGCTCAATTTTTATGAGTTTGTGCTAACCACTTAAATTATTTACCAAGTTTGATTTAAAAGGTGTTTTTCTATGTATAAGCCAATATCTTTTCTTGCATACACTAAGTGATTCCTTCCTAGGGAAGCAGAGAAAAACTTGAAACAAACTGGAAAATGAAAGCATGTGCTGAAAGAAAATTCTAAAACTACATAGGCCTATAACTAGTTTAACAGTTATCTAGGTTGACTATAACCATTTTTCTCCTAATTAATGCTGAAATAAAAACAATTGTAGAACAAACTTAACTAATTCTGAAAACTAATTTAGAATTTAGATACAAAAATAAAGGTTTTGTTACAATCTATTTCAAAAATAAAATCAAGTTTGTTGCTAACCTACAAGAGAGACAAAATATCCTTTACTAGTTGTTACTAAAAAATAGAAGTAATGAGCTATCTCAACTTATTACTAACTACTTTATAACTACCTAAGTTATTTTGTTGATATCAAAGAGATTATGCCCTATTGTAACTTTTGTTGCTAACAAGTTTTTCCTAGTCGCCATTGTTGTGTTCTTCCATTTATACATCTCCTTTATTTATAGGAGTGGTTCCCTAAAATATAGGATTTTTTAACTCCTATTTTCTAGGAAATTCATCCTATGATTTTAGGCTAGTTTTATGCATAACTGGATTTATAGAAATTTTCTATTTTTTTGGAACAAACCTGTAGTTGTAGATCCTTCTGTAGTATTGAAAAATGACCTATGTATATAACAAAACTCCAAGGCAAAAAAGTACATATAAATAAAGTAAATAACAACAATACTAATCACATTTACCCTTTACATCTACTCCATTAACATTTAAGTGTAAAACATTTCATTTAACAAAAACTAGTAAAACTATCCATAAAATCCTTCAAAAGTAATCAATTTGGGTATGAAAGTAAGGCTAATAAATGTGAATTCCTAGCCTATTTTAGATACTTAATCAAGTTTCATGCACATATTTTTTCTTAAGGTGGATGCAATTCATTTGGCTCTTAGATGCAATATTTTTCTCTCTCAACCAAATGTATTTTACTTGGCTCTTAGGTGCAACATCTACTCTCTCAACTGAATGTATTTTTCTTGGCTCTTAGGTGTAACGTCTACTCTCTCAACTGAATGTATTTTACTTGGATATCTGGTGCAACGTTTGAATGCTATTTCAAAAACTTATACAATCCCTTCAAGTGGCTTTATGCTTTTTTTAATCCAAATTTTCCTTTGGATAATATCTTTCTGTTGGTGTTGTCTTTGACAAAGTCATCCAAATCAATATGTGGTTCTTTTTATTTTACCACTCTTACTTATAAGTTTTTGCTTCTTTCAATAGAAATCATTAACATCTTTTCAACATTATTCATACAATGTTGTGTCTCTTAGAAAGTCTTTTTTAAATGTTACTATCATATGGAGTCCTTGTCTTCACTCATTTTTAATGGATAGACACTTTGGCAAACCATTTTTGGTTCAAGTGACTTCTCCCTAAGATGCTTGCGATGACTTCCTCTCTTTTTTTTGACTACTTCTAATCTGGTGAATCTTGTCACTTAATCTGATCTTTCTTCTGTATAAATATATCTCTTATTTATCTAATGTTAACAAAGACTATCAATGCAACTATCAGCTTTATATGGATCAAACCCAATGATATTTAACAACTATTCAAGTGTTCACTCTCCTATCATAGTCAAAGATCTTCTATTGTCTTCAACCCTGCTATTCTTTTTGCTTCTTTCTCAAAAATAGAATATTTATTCTTGTCAATTTTAATATTTAATATTATAATTTTAGGATAATCTCAATCCTAAAATTTGAACAACAATGAAATCCATAAAAAAATTATATGAGCCTTAAAAGCTCTTCAAAATTTTAAAGCATTTTCCTTTAAATATTTCATTTTAAATTCACACCAAAACTCTATTTTGATACTAGCAATAAAGACTTCTTGAAGTATCTCTGAATATGTCTCTTCCAAAAAGGAATAGAGTATGGTGGTGTCTCTGATACCATTATTTGCTTTTCAACCAGATTATCATAGGTCTTGATGGTTAGGATCAAATATAATAATCAATTTTTTTAGAATTCAATATATGTGGCCCATACTAATAAATAAATATTAACATAAAATATCAATAACATAAAATAAAATGGGCAATATTATTCATGCAAACACATGAAAAAACTTATAGTAGAATTAATCAAACTATATACAAGCTTCTTTGTATGATGCTTTAAATACATATATTCTTCAATTGATAATCAATGATACATTACATGGATCTTTGTCTCCATAATATAGCCTTACAAATATGACTCTTCAATACTTGACTATTGCTCTCCTCACATATCTAGGAGATGCATATTTTCCTATTCCATGCATAAGATAAATCCTCTCATGTCTTTTGGCTTCTCATCTTTCCACTTGTATACATGACTCTTGACTCTCTATTTACTCTTGCACACTTTATTCTATGACACTTGCGCACCTACTTGGACACTTGCATGATTTACTATATAACACATTACACACTCCTACACACTCTATTGCATGACACTTGTGCACACTCTCACTCTGCACATTATAGGCAACAATTTTACAACACATATTTCTACACTTTATTTCAAAATCTATATATAGTGATGAGTAACTTCCTAGGATGAGGGAATGATAGGTTTTAGAGGAGGAAGAAATAAAATTTTTGACTAAACAACATAATGTTAAGACTGTGTTGTGTATCTCTCAAATGACTATAATAAATTGGTATATGACTAACTATTGCGATTGATTGAGAAAGATGGTTGACTGATGATAAGTCACCAATGATATATTGTCCTAGATGTATGATTTATGATGGATTTTCAATATTTATAGGTCATGATGGATGATTGATAGATGGATAACAACTTAGTCTAGAAAAATGATTTACTACTAACAAATATGCTAGGACAAATCAAATGGAATATCTAGATGAATGAGCTATGATGGATACACCTTGACTGATGATTAAAAGTCTATTATAGTGATCCTATGATGGATAAGCCATATGGATGGCTTATGATGGGTCCTATATATCAGTTATCCTTTACTAGTACATTTTTTGGTTTCACTTGGGCCCCTGCTCTTACAAACATGCATAACATAGATCTAACACATAAGAAGAACAACATATGCACAACACAAGATGAACACCAATTGGATCATTGTATTATCACTTGAAGAATACATCCATTCTTAGTTTAATGTTGCATACTTGTTCAACTACTCTCCTTGACAATTTGTGGATCTTCTTGCATGAATATCGATGATTACAAAAATGAAAATGAGGGTGTATTTGTTAGTGTGGCTCTAGTGGTTATAGTAACCAACCAAGATCCAACTTCCCCAACTGCCCTTTTGTTACAATGCTAACTAATCTATCCAAAAATAAGCAACACATAACTGTCTGGAGCTTAACTAATTAGTCTAAAACTTAACTAATCAATCCTTGAAAATTACATGATAACTAATTTGCACATAGTCCATTTTACATTACAAGTTTTTGTTAATTAGTCTGTAATGATTATATGATGAATGAATACACATATTGCAATTCATATTATAAAATATATTATCCAAGTTGTGACTCCAAAGCATTATGTAGATGTTTTGTCAAACAATTCTGGATCCTATTTCTTCTTGGAACTTCTATCTACATCTATCCTTCCCTTTAGAGTAGTTGATATCCTCAATGACTTATTGCATTGTCCTATGGGAGTTTCAATGTCCTTTGGTTCAGTAGCATAAATTACTTCTAATTATTTTACCCAAAGCTTAAATGCGTTTTTCATCACAAAGTCTCTTTGCATAATTAAAATATTTAGCTCATTATACTCCCATATTATTCGCCCTATCTTCTATTTCTTGTAACTTTGAAAACAATTCTGATTCATGCTAAATAAAAATGTTCTTCATATTTTGTGGTGTTAGGGTGGAGGAATATGGTTTCCTCTACTCCGGATTATCCTTGAAAGTTGTTTCATGTTGTTGCATTTGAATCAATTCACTATGCAATGCCTCTAGTTCATTCCATCATGTACTCTTACTATGACTTTTTTGAGTCACTAATTCTACATTTTGTTGTAGAAGCAATTTCTTGGATGAATTTTGGGGCAACATTTCTTATTTCAAAGTCACAATAACTTGCTCCCTCTCACTTAGTTGAGCATGAAGATTCAATAGTTCTTGTTGTTTCTCTTGAATCTATCATAGAACATCTTCCAACAATAGTACATCTTCTACCAACTTCCATTCTATTTCTTGGAGTTGTACCTTCATCATTTGTAGATCCTTGTTGATATTATGTCTCATCATGTTACATTGATTGATCCCTTTAGATAACCAACACAAGTATACAATAAAATTAATTTGACTATACATTGGTAGTAACTTCAATACCAGCTCTACCTATGGCCTCTATTTTGCAATACATTGGGAACGGGGATGAGTATAATGTTTGAGAGCATACACTTGGGTTGGTTCCAAATAAAGTGTAGGTGTCTTGTTCGATAAATTTTTGACTCCCTCCATGGTCTTCAAATACTCGGTAGGCAGATACCACAACTATTCTTGGTAAATTATAGAAATCTCTGCTCGCCAACCTACTTTTTTATCCCATTTAATCAACTTATCCAATTCTTCTTTTACCATCAACTACCATTTGTTCCATTGCCCTACATAACCTACATCAAATTATAGTCATATCTTATCCATCACATGAGTTAACTTAGTGAAACAAGCTACCACCTATTGGTCAATATGTGCACTCATTTTTAGTGGATCTAAAAAGCTAGGCATTTCCAATAGTATGTGTTCAAACCACTCTCCCTCGATTTCCTCATATTCTCTAATTTCTAGAGGCTCCTTTTCTTTCCCTAAAAGGTCAATGAAAATTTAACAACTTTCCTATCTGTGATAATCTATTGTTCTATAGGTATCCATGACTGGCTACTTTCTCCTGCTACTATTACACCTTTTTGAGGTATATCTATCTACTGTGGGTCCTTGTCATGTACTGTTCTTGTCTCTTGTTCCTGAGACACTTTATCCTCTACTAAAATAGGATGTTGTTATGTTCCTACTAGAAGATCTTCAATGACTTTATAAATGATTGGTGTCTCCTTATTTTTCATATATACTTTTACCTTTTGTGTGCTACCTAGATCTATAGACTAGCCCATCTCATTTACTTCAATAACCATGAGCATATTCTCAAATGAGAAGGCCCATAAGGTGTTTGTAAATGAAATATCCACAAACTAAGATTCTACGGATGCTTCAGGTGACTTCAAACAATCATGGAATTGATTTTTACCAAGAATTCTATAGGCCCCACTTGTACCACAATACTTGGTCTTGATGGTACTTCTTTAAGAATGATAGGGATTGTAAAATATACCTCCTCTACTTCTATCTCCTTGGTCTATGAACCCATTCATACTTTGTTCATTATTGCTCAATTTCATGAGCCACTACTTGGATTCAAGATATTTTCTCTGTTGTTACCCCTTCCACTAATTTTGGTGACTGTGATGGTGATGGTGGCTGAAATTTTCTCCTCTTCCTTACTAATGGCAAAGTTTATTTTGCTAGTGCATTTTCTAGTATTGGTGGTACCATATATAGTGATTGGGATGCATCATATTCCCCTTCTAATTCCTCTATGAGGCCTTTCTCGAGTCAATTGTTGTTGAATCATTGCTTTACCCATCACTTTTTAATTAGAGTGAGCTTCTTTACCTGGGGTTTAGCATTTATCTATCACAAAATTGAATGGGATAATGTAGGCAAATCCTTGGGAGGATCCTGAAAGCATGAAAACATGTACTGTAAACATAATAGGAAGACACACAAACATGATGCAAAAGATATCAAATGACAATAAGTCCTGCTATATTAAATTATATTGATTCTCTTGAAAAGTGTTACAATGAATTCATCTTAGATATTTTATCGATGATACAATATTATAGTAAGGATCATGAAATTCCTTCTCATCAAATAAAGTTTTCTTCAGTGCAATCTAAAAAGGTTTTTGAGCCCAAAACAATGTTTGGAGAGCGGGTTTTTAGCAACCATCGTATGAGAGTTGAATCTAAGAGTCTTTTATGATATTTGATCCTGTAACCTGCATGCAAGAAAATAAATGTGAGATCGGTGGCATCTACAGGGCCCATTTATATTGAACCCATTTTGATCATAGAATAAAGCAAAATAGAGTGAACTAAAAATGGATTGCATATGATGAAAATGAAAATCTACGCTAATGCAGCAAAATAACATGCGGTAATGAAACAATATAATAATGAAATGAACATGCAAGATATAATCTAAACTATCATGTAGGAAAGCTATAAAAAATGATCATTTGACCATGACCATATTGAGTGAAATGGTCTCTATTTACAGACTATCTTAGAGCGAGATGATAATTATCGCAAACTTGCAACTATCAAAAACTAGGTTTGATGGTTTTGGGAGGTGATCCAAAAGATCATTTTATTGATAAATTTTATGTGGGTGGGGCATGAGCTTGCTTGAAGGTGACTTCGAAGCTCGTGTAGCAATCTGGTAGCATAACGATAGTGAGGAAGCTTGGTGAGTGAATTTGATAGCACTTTGTGGAGGTAAGCATTCAAAAATTAGATCCTTTAAATGGAGGGGGGAAGCCTCCATTTATAGCCTACTTGGAATGCAACTAGAAGAGGCAATTGGCAATCAATAGCAACTTGATTTATATTTTATAGGTGGTAGGGGTGACTACAGGTGACTAGGGATGGCTGCAGGTCATCAAGGGGGCGATGGGAAATCCATCGCTGCAATCACAAGTAGCCCTCTACCTGATTATTCCTTTTTAAATTAGTGCATGCATGGTCATCTCACTACGAGACAACCATGCTTCCCATAGGGGAAAGGTGCTCTTTTGCTAGGAAAATACATTAAAAAGACCTAAGGCTATCCTAGGTGGATTGGATGGGTTAGAAGGAGGTATTTTGGAGAGTCTCCTTGTGATTATGTATTTTAGGTGTCTACAAATGCCTCTTTTTGGAATGCTTTATGCCTAAGCACAATGCGAAGCAAAAATAAATGACCTAAAATTGTTGGATATATTACATTGTTTGGTACATGAAAATGTACCACCATGGGTACATCTATATATTAAGAAAAAGTGTATTATATTAGGATGAAATTATTTACTTTATGCAATGTAAAATGAACAAGTGTGCAATGATATTTTGGCAATGTATATGTGCATAGTTATCCCTATGTACATGTGTTATTAGAAGAGGAATATGAAGAGTCATAGGAAGAGTGTAGGCCAATAAAAACCATATGAAGAGTCACATTCCATCCTATATATGGATGTGCAATTGTAATGGAGAAACATCACAAAGGGAATAATAGGATATGGGACATAACCCATGGAGCAATGGGAGGTGATGTAATATGATGTATTTGAGGTCTTTTATTCAATAAGTGTTTATTGTATTTTTTAGCATTTGCCATTAGCAATATTGGAGTTATTTCATATTTTGAATATAATCTTATTTGCTTAGCATTATTATTTCCTTCATATTGAGTGGATTATTATTGATTTAGTGGCCATATTATTGAGTGATTTTTCATCAAAATCTATCAGTGGTATCAGAGCCATGGTAGATCTAACCACAATAGGTCTATATAGGAATTGAGAGAGCCGCTAGAAACTATTCTAGTTTTTCATCACCACTACTACATTTTTGCAAATCAGATGCACCTTTGGACCTGCATCTTGTAAAATTTATTGGCTTTGATATTGTTTAATAGACGTTATTATATATATTGGAAGGAAGAAAATTTCTACTGGTTAATAAGAGACCAGTAAAGATAAATAAAATTACCTCTAGAAAGATAAACAATAGAAGATAGAGGAAATTACCTCTAGAAAGAGAAACCAGAGAAGATAAATAAAATTACCTCTGGAAAGAGAATCCAGAGAAGATAAAATAAAATTACCTCTAGAAAATAAAACCAGAGAAGATAGCATTTCTCACTAGGTTGAAATAAAACTAGTTAAAGTTAAATATTTACCTATTCCAAGAGCAAAAATGGAATAGAAGAAAATTTACAGGTCTTGAAGACAAACCTTGATATTGAAGATTTAGAGATCCTTAGAAGAGGTCCTATTGAAAAATTTGATTGATTGAAATAATATACATTCCATATTATTGATTGACTAGAATCTTTCCACAAGGTTGAAGGAACACCTGTGAAGACTAGGATTCAACATTGATTTGATTCCACTAGTTATAGCTAGTGAAGATTATTATTTATGGAAATTTGAATATATTATTGTTGCTCAAGTTCTATTGCAGAAAATAGACATTGAAGGAGGTCCAAGAAGAAGGCCCCATTTGAATATTGAGAAGAACTAAGGAGAGGTTCTCATTTCAAGACTACTAATTGAAGAGACCCTAAGAGAGGTCGTATTGAAGAACTTCCAAGATTGGAAGATTGAATATTGAAGGACTATTGAAATTCCTATTGCAAATTGAAGCAACAAATTGAATATTGAATATAGAAGGACTATTGAAAGTCCTATTGAATATTGAAGCAACAGATTGAATATTGAATATAGAAGGACTATTGAAAGTCCTATTGTAGATTGAAGTAGCAAATTGAATACTGAAGATTGAAGATTTAAGGACTACTAAAAGTCCTATTGTATATTTTGGAGATCCAGAAAGATATCTCATTGAAGAATTTCCCATAATGATAAATTGAAGAAACCAAGGTAATATTTCATTGCAAAATATATTTGAATACTGGAGAATTTGAAGACCCAATATTAGAGGTCTAAAGAAGATTTTGAAGAAGAAAATAAGGCTACAGAAAGGCCTTATTGAAGAAGCTGAAGTAGCTACCATTGGAGAAGAGTTGAAGTAGAGTTCATGGAAAAATATTGCAACCATAAGGAATACTTGACTAGAATAAATTGGTACAATTAGCACCATCCGACAACAAGCCCACAAGGAAAGGATTTGGCAAGAAGTTTGTCAAATTTGAATAAGATTTTGAAGAACTCAAGACATTCAAATTCTTGAGAAAGAAGATAGAGAAAGAGGTCAGATTTGAAGATAAAATTTAGCAAGTCAAAACAAAGCAAGAAGACTACAAAATCTACAAATTTGAGAAATTTGAAGATATCCACACAAGTTTTGTAGGTTAATTTGTAAAAGCACATGTTGCTGATTTTTAGAAGAAAAGTTGAAAGGAAAAGGACTGAAAAAAGTAGAAGCAGAAAGTTACAGATTGAAAAGCTTTGGAGAATATTTCAAGGAAGATTTGGACAGCCAACTAAGAGAAGACTTGATAGCAAAGAGAGTAGCAAATTTTAAGGTTAGTAAAATTCATCAAATCATATTTTGGAATAACAATTAGAAGGTGTTTAAGCTGCATTTTTGGGCAGTATTGTAAGAACAAAATTAGCTGCATTTTAAATAATATTTGGGAAATATTTGAGAAATATTTGGAAAAAAAAGCATAATTATTAGTAGAAGCACCTATGAAGGAGTTTTATTGCAGATTTGGAGTGCATTTGGATAGAATTTGAAGCTGTAAAAATCAAAGTTAGAAAGAACCTGTTTAAAGGAGAAGAAAGCACCTGCTTAAAGGAAAAGAAAGTAAGCTTTGAGGTAGCCATTATTGTTGTAAATTGAAGAATATACTAACAGAAAATTGAAGGGTGAAAATCTAGTAAATACAAGACAGTAAGCTACGAAGGAATAAGCTACAAAAATATGTGTAAAATTGATGCCATATAGATTACTATTGCAGAATTTTTAAAGGAGTTTATTAAGAGTTTTAAAGCATCAGATTTTGGAGCCATTTAGAGCTATCCAAGAAAAATAGTTTAAGGTCTCATTAAGCTAAGAAAGGACGCTATTTCACACCATTGATTTTATAGAAAATTTTCATATTATAACAATAAAATTACAAGTTTAATTGGAGTGATAAGAAGTTGATTATATGTTGTTTTTTTAATAATAGAAAAACATATTTATTTAACATATATTAGTGGGATAAAACCACTTTATTATCTGAGAAAGTTGAAATATTATAGCAACATTAGATTTATTTACTAAAGGAGTTATAAGTGTTAGTATATGCTGAATTTTAAAGTGAAATAAGAAGCAAAATATTCTACGTTTATGAGGGAAAATAACCCTCAAAGTACAACAGATTTTGAAAAGGAAAAGAGCTCCAAATTTGGGAATATTTTAGGTGTTTAAAAACACCGTATTTATAGTTGGGAGTGGTATAGAAAACCACCAATTAAGTGGTAAAAAACACCACTATATAGAGCACTATTCAATAGATTACAAGGGGGCAAATACTCCATCATGCGTCCACCCACTTGCAAGAAAAAGCACCAGCAAAAGAGCATAAGGAAAAGAAGATATTAGGCTCAAGTTTTGGCTAGCTCAAGAAGGTAGATAATGTCATCCACAACCTGCAAAATTACTATTACAATCATTTAAAACACGGAATATTACAAGACAAATAAAATATAGGGTGCATTATCAAAGAAGAAAAAAAAACTGCCATAGTGATTACCATAGGGCCACAATTGAAGCATACAAGAAGTTCTTTGGTTGAATACATCCATGATAAAGTCCACCATCATTCAAAGGAAGGAGAAACTCCAACAAGAATACGTTTTCAAGAAGCTAGAATATGTTTTACAAGGAGCAAGAATAATTTTTGGAAGAGCAAAGGCATTCAAAAGCCTTACAATCCATATGTTTGGAAAAGAGTACATGCACAAAGAGTTGATTACACTTTTCTCTTCCAAAATAATGGAATATCTCCACTTGGAACTAAATATATAAGTTTGTGTATGAGGTTAAACGTAACTCTTCATGAGAAAAGAGCACTCAAAACATTCTTCATAATTATCCAAGCGCTCAAGCAGACTGTGTAACTCCCAAGTTGCAAGAAAGAAAGTAACAAGTGTCCACTTTATTCTATTCATAAAATTTAGCACCACCAAGAAGGAATACAAGGAGTCAAATAATGCCTACACCACATGGTACACATCCAAATAAATGTGAAGTGCTCATATAGTCGTAGATGTATTAATATAGCAATTTTTCTAGCGCCTTATATAGCAAATGCAAGAGGAGAAGCATTAAAGAATGTCAAAGCATATTTGAAGAGTCATACGTAGCATTCCAAGCAAATTTTACTAGAGAGATAAGTGCCCAACAAGACCAACAAAGAGTGTCTAAATATTCAAGGTATTTACCATAGCATTTTACCATATTTTAAAAATTTTATATTGATGGGAGGTATAAAAAAGGAACATATTATAAGGTCAAAGTTTATTAAAAGTAAAATTGGAGAGAAACATTTTTATAACCTTAGAAAATCATATTATTATTGTGAAGCCTATAATTATATTTTTGAAGAGCATTTTCTGAATTTGAATGCTATATTGGAGTTTTGTAAAATTGCATACCATAGTTTACAAAACCAATTATATATTTGCAAATTAAATAAGGTTGGAGAAATAAATATTCTATATCAAATTAGAATTACAAAATATTGCAAATATTATTTTCAAAATCTATAAATTTCTAATTTTGGAGGTATAAGGATTTCTACATCAAAAATAGTATATGAAATTTAGAATTAAATTTTTTGTCCACAAATTTGGGAGATAAAAGGAATCCTATATATTGAAAAGATTGCATTGAATAGATTATTATATAAATTTAAATTATTAGAGATTTGAAGATTTTTAAAGGATTGTTGATTAATAATATTGTCTTTCAAACCTTAGGGAGATACAAGGGTTTCTACACAACATATAATTGAAAGAACGATATTTGAAACTTGAGAAATATCATCCTTAATATATCTCTTACAACTAAGGAAGTACCTTTTGAAATTGATATTTGCTTGATAAATTCAACTAGGGAGTCATAAGGAAGTCTACTGGTTCCATCAACATTATTTGAGCACTTAACTTAGAGTACAAGGGAACATTAGTAGTATAAAGTCTATAGTAGCTCATCATCCCCATGAAACTTTGCACTTCTGTCACATTGGTGAGGGGTGGAAAATTCAAAATGGCTTTAATTTTCTCTAGATCTATAGCAATTCCTTTTGTTGATATAATATACCCAAGATATTGTACCTCCAATACATAGAAATCACTTTTTGCTATATTTCCATAGAGTTGATTCACCCTTAGCAACTCTAACACGATCCTGAGATGTTTATCATTCTCCTCCTTGTATCAAGATTATATTAAGATATCATTTAAAAATACGAGGATAAATTGATATAGGTGCCTCTTGAACATGTTTTTCATTAGATTCATGAATGCAAATTGGGTGTTAGTTAGTCCAAAGGGTAGGACTATAAACTCATAATGCTCATACCTAGTTTTGAATATCATTTTGTGAGTGTCTTCCTCACGTATTCTTAATTGATGATACCCTAATCTCAAATCAATATTTGTGAATATCATGGCATCCCTTAGCTAGTCAAACAAATTTTTGATTCTAGGTAAAGGATGTCGATTTTAATTATATCTTTATTGAGCATCTTGTAATCAATACACAACCTTAATGAACTATCTTTCTTTTTCACAAATAAAATCGGTGTATCGCAAGGCAACACACTTGGTTTTATCAATCTCTTTTCTAATAGCCCTTGTAGTTGCACCTTTAATTCTTGCATTTCGATAGGATTCATCCTATAATGGGATCTATGGATAGGTTCTGATCTTGGTATAATTTCAATAGTAAAATCAAATTCCTGCATAGGAGGAAGTCTATGTAAATCCTCAGGAAATGCATCCTTAAAGTCTTGCAAAATTGGGTGTTTCTCGAACACTTCTCTTTACTGATCTTCTCCAACTTCATTTAGTTTCATGACATAGACTATCCCTCCCTTCTTTACGGATTTCTTCAACTGCATAGCTAATAGCATCTAGGGTTTGAATACCCCCTGTTCGTTATAAATTATCAATCTCTCCTTACCATTTTTTGAATACACCATCAATATTTTTTGGAAATTGATCAAGGCTTTATGGGCTTGTAATGAATCCATCCCTAATATCACATCAAAAGCATGAAATGGAGCTACATACAAACAACCTTTAGTGGTACCACTAGTTAGAGTAATCTCTTCCATTGGAAAACATTGGTTTGTTGAGTAGGTTTACCCAGAACCATACTCAACCTTTCATCCTTGGGATACATATCCTAGACTTTCTAAAATATCCCTTGTTAAAATAGAATAAATAAAACTATCCACGGCCCCACTATCAATTAAAATTTTTACTTCTTTATTAAAAATCTTACCTTTTACAAGCATTGGGATGGCTTGCCCTTCCAACTTCTGATTCTTGGTTGTAGCATAAATTTGATGTATGGGTTCCTTTCCCTTGGCACTATATGTACTCAGTCCTAGTTGATGTAGACACTGACTAGCATAGTGAGGGCCTCTACAATTATAACACCCATCCTTGGATCCCTACCACTTTTTAGGTTTTTGCTCCCCTACCTTACTTGTTGGGGATAAAGTTTACATTTTTTGAGGTTAATATTTTACATTGTTGGAATTGTTTTTGGTTTTCTTTTGGAAGTTCTTATTGAACCTTCTATGTTTTCCATTATTTCTCTTCTTGAACTTCTAAGGGTTCTTAGTCCTCTGATCCTATTCCCATTTCAAGAATCCCTGACTATTCCTCTTTCTAAGTGCTTGTTGATCTTGCTCAGATAGGATAGAATAGTTGAATTGTAAGTGAGACTTTGTCTTCCTTGCCAGGTCATACACCTTTTATAGTGACTTGGGTTCATTCATGTTTACATCATGGCTTATTATTGATTCTAACCCAATAATGAACTTATGAACCCTCATCTTCTCATCATAAGTGGGTACATACTTTAGTAATCATACCATATTTTTGTAATATATATCCACAGTTTTGGTTCCTTGTTGAAGGTTGGAAAACTCAAACTTTAATGCATAAAAGTGTTTTGTGAGGAATCTCTTTTTGAATATTTCAACAAAATATTTCCATTTAATTTTGATAGGTTCGATCTTATTATTCCCATAGTAAGTTTCCTACCAATCTAAAGCAACCCCTTTTAGGTATATTGTGGCCCAAACTATTTGGGTCCCTGGCGAATAGCCTTTCAATGTAAAATAAACTTCTAATTCCCTTAACCAGTCTTCGGCTACATCCCCATCCCATTCTCCATCAAATTTATTGATGCCAAAAATTTTTAGATCCTTAGCCAGTTCTTTTTCCAAAAGAGCTTTGGCTTCCAACTATTATGTGGTTATTTTGTCAGCTTGTATAACCTCTAAACCTCTAGCTTGTGAATTTTGATTCGCAATGGTTTCCAAAATTTGTTTCATATGATCCTACATGGTAGCAATTGTAGTAGTGAGGTCTTCTACCTCTCTATTGGAATTTTTGGGATTTTCATCCCAAATTTTTTCTTTGACATCATTCTGTCAAGTCCACCTAGTTGAATGTGTAGGCCTCTCTTTTATAGCCTTAAGTGCCATTTATCCTATGACACCCAATAATAGAAGGTTGGGTTATAGTTCTATATTTGAACTGAACTACTAAAAAAAGCTATAATTCAAATTTCTCTTGTTAAAAACATCAATAATCTATTAGGGTAGTGGTCCAATGTTATGATGTAGCTTCAATATCAAAGTCCATACTTACTTATAAGGTTCATAACATTCCAATCACCTCTTAATCCCCATTATATTAAAGAAAAAAGAGGATTCTAGGTATTCCTAACTTTAGCTTAAAACTTAAACAAGTCTTCATATAAATACATCCAAATACCTAAAACACATTAAGAATCTTCCCTTGTACCTAGATACCAGATGTAATGACCCCAAAAACTAGCTACAAGAAAACACAAGAAAAGAAAAGAATTTTTTTTAACTATGGAGAGGGATTCATAAACCCCTAATCAATATTTAGTTTATATATTGTTTTAAGTTTATTAAGTTTCCCAACTTCCCTATTGAGTTACATCTCACTTTATATCCTAGACAAGTTTATCTGTGTAGGTATTCTTTGTGTTACCGCAAATAACCTTATCTATCTCATCATTCTTAATGAGCTAAAATTATCACCTTTAGTACAGTTGAAGGTATACACCCATCACCATACCATACACAATTCTATTTGTGTAGGTATGCTACGTGTACTATGAGTTAAGCTATCCATATCATCTCCATGATGAGCTATCTTAACTCAAATGTAATCAATTAGTTTACTTAGTTTGCATTCTCCCTAAGGGGTCTTAATCCCTTAGGTTCTTTCTATGTTCACCCTAAGATCTCAATCTCTTAGGTCATTTCCTAGGTTCACCCTAAGGTTTCATTTCCTTAGGTTACTTTCTATATTTAGCAAGAAGACAAGAATAACTTTATCTACTTAATAAATCAAGAACAAAATATATAAAGAATACAAAAGTTACTTATAAAGGAGGCAAAAATTAAATGAAGGTAAGCATTAAATAGAAGAGAAATCTAGACAACAAAATATAGACAACTCATAATAATAAATTAAAGATACAGTTCCCATTCATTCAAAAATTTATTACATATATCTAAGTATGGTAAAACATCCATACTTTTAAATAATAAAGTAATACATCAATCATCTAGGGATATCTCCCTATAATTCTAGTCTATTTGAGCATAAGTAAAACAAACCGATGCATAGGTTCCAACTACCATATTCGGTCCTCCTTGTCCTTCCATAATTTGATTGAGAGTATTAGGGGATCAAGGAAACTCATGATTCCATGATAAACATACCTCTAAATAAATGTACTACTTACATAAAAAATAGTGCATTTATCGTATACTTTGTCAAATTACAACAATACAAATTTAATTGAAGTTTTCATCCATCTACTGTTTAGTTGATATCACAAAAATCTCCTCATTTTTATTTTCATCTCTCCTTTGCTCAAGAGATTCGTTTCAACATAAGTAGATAGATCACAAGTCTTACTTTAATCAAACGTTTCAAAATATTTATTCAACATAATCAAAGTCTCACAACTTTAATTAGATAAATAAACTAGGTTTCCTTTATTTAACATAATTAAAGTCCCATACCTTTAACTATTTAAATAAACCATTTTTCCTTTATTCAAATAATTAAAGTCCCATACCTTTAACTATTTAAATAAACTATGTTTCCTTTATTCAACATAATTAAAGTCTCATACCTTTAACTATTTAAATAAACTAGGTTTCCTTTATTCAACATAATTAAAGTCCCATACCTTTAATTATTTAAATAAACTATGTTTCTTTTATTCAACATAATTAAAGTCCCATATCTTTAAGTATTTAAATAAACTAAATAAGCTTTTAATTAATCAACTCAAGTTTCATTTCCAGAGTTAATCAAATATTTAAATATGTATTTATCTAATTAACTAGAGTTTCATTTCTAAAGTTAATCAAATATCCAAATATGCATTTATTCTAGTTAACCAAAGCTTCATTCTAAAGTTAATCAAATATTTAAATATGCATTTATTTAATTAACCAAAGTTTCATTTCTAAAGTTAATCAAATATTCAAATATGCATTTATTTAATTAACCAAAGTTTCATTCTAAAGTTAATCAAATATTCAAATATGCATTTATTTAACTAACCAAAGCTTCATTCTAAAGTTAATCAAATATTCAAATATGCATTTATTTAATTAACCAAAGATTCATTCTAAAGTTAAGAAAATATTCAAATATGCATTTACACTTTATTAAACCAACTAAAGTTCTTTCTTCCAATCGATTTAATACGTGGTTCCCTCTCTAAAACAACTAAATATTTTCTTAAACAAAATATACGGTCACCCAAACATGGGTTATAGTCCAAGCTACGGTCAACCAAGGTAATTGACACAGTGCCACTACCTTCATGTCTCGCTCATGGATGTTTATGACTAACTTGCAGTCACTCTTTTGGTAGGGAGACACTATTATAAAGGTGGTGGAAGAATACTACTAAGTGGTTAAACTAAACTTCGGTAAGACTTGATGAGAACACAACTACCACCATGCAAGAGAGGAGGTCCTACCAAATTTGATATCTACTACCCTTGGGATGTCCCAAATGGACAGAGTGAAGGAGTAGCCCAAACAACCCGAAGGGAGGTATAGCTCCTAGCCAACCAAATATACAGTCAAACCTCATCCCATGAACTCATAGGACAAGAAAAACCTCACAATTCAACTAAGCAAGGTGCATGGTTAAATGATGCTCTAGTAGTGGGAAAATGTAGTGTTAACACCCAACATCCAATGACATGGATCTATCCCACTACGATGACATCCAACAAGCATGGTTCTAGGGGAAACTAGTCTCTCAAACCTGCTTTAATGAAGCACTACCAAGGATACAGTAACTCCAAGTGTAATGCTTAAGGGGCTAATGTGACAACATGGGCTTAGCTACTCGTGGTGTAGTCCAAAAGGAGTTATAACACTGATTAAGGTAAATATGGTATAGGATAACTTAGAGGGCTTAAGCTCTAAGTGATGAAACAAAATCCCAGCCATTGGAACCCATGGTGGACATCAGATATAACAGAGACAACATAGCTAAACTAAATCTTACCAACGTCGATAAATAAACAATAGTTTAAAGGGATGGATGGTAACATATGAGTGAAACCAACCTGTAGGTGCTGGAAAATGGCTACGTCTTTCCTTATGGTGTTATCTTCTTAGGATGCCTAGTTGTTGTTGTTCTCACTCCCTCTTTCCTTTGTCTCTCCTTCGATCGTGAGTTTTTCAACAACCACTCATACTTGCTACTCTCTTCCCTCATAAGGAGCACAATTTTTCTCTTTTTTGTGTGTCACTATCCTTTCTCATTACTCTCTATATACTCGCCTTTCAATTCCCCCCTATCTCCTCGATGGACGATTAGGATAAAAATTATTTTAAAAATCCTCTTTCACATACTTAAAAATTCACCATTACTTCTTCATCCACTCTCAGACGATAGTCAAATATTTTGTAATATTAAATCCCCTTATTCCTTACCTTAATATTCATCATAAATGGATTTCTTATCCTTCTTATAGCAATGGAGTTCTTATCCTTCTAACAGCAGAAGCTTTCTCCTTACCCAAATGCAGCAGATCATTTTTTTCATTTGTTAAATATTATTTTTCAATATTTGCCATAAATGGGGCTCCTCCCTTCCAAGGTCAGTAGAAGCCTCCATCTACCCAAACGTGCAATTCACAACATTTAAAAAGAATTCCAATATCTTTAAATGAAATTCTATTAGTTTTACAAAAAAATTCTATTCTTTTAAAATTAAATTTCATTATCATTTAAAATAAAACATCTATTATTTTTAAATGAAAGTCTATTATCATTAAAAATAAAACATCTATTATTTTTAAATGAAATTCTATTATCATCTAAAATAAAACATCTATTATTTCTTATTTAAATGAAATTCCCTTGTCATTTAAACTAAAGACTTACTATATATATATATATATATATATATATATATATATATATATATATATATATATATATATATATATATATATATATATTTATATATTATTAAAACATAGAAAAGGGTTCTTTTATCAAATACTAACATCATGCTATTATTTTTAAGCAAAACAAGGAGTTTCAAAGGAAACCAACTTATGCATGCTTTCCAAACCATTAATGCAGCAAAGTGATGAAGTAAAAGACAACCAGTCAGATGCAACAAATAAAGTAGGAATCTTTCCATCAATCCAGTTATCCGTCTCAATTGGAGAATTTATGATAGCTACTAGGCTATCAACCACATCTCTAGGTGGATGGTTTTGACAATTATCCCATATCCAATAATGCATACCTATATGAAGGTAGTCATCCATGTTACCCTCAAGTTGCCTTAATCATCACTTCCCCAACCTCAAGTACCCCACTTCTGGTGGATGATTCTATTTCTTCCACCTACGAGTGTACCTGATCCTGAACATTGAAAATTTGTTAGCAATACCATGCTTTTAAAAGATACATCCATCTAAATATTATAGTCATTCATTTGTATTAGAACTAAGTATCAAATTTCTATTTATCATCACAAAGTTTTTCCATGTCATAATTCCTTCTAGGAAGGGTCATGACATTATTATAGAGGTTATCATGATTAACATTATGAAAGCATTGTCTCACCTTCCAATACTTCAAAATTATTTCTTAAGGTCAATATGGGATGGATTATATTAGCTAGAGTTCTCCTTTTGCTTTAGGGAGACTTAAAGTGTTATTTATGTTCCACTAATAAATTTGTAATAGGTAAGTATACCATTATTTTATCATCATTCCTAATCATATTAGACTATATGTTATAATTTCTTACTAACAAGAAGAGGATGTCATTTAAGTCCTTCCTATTTTTTATTTTTTAACATCCTTCATGCCTAATTGCTTTCTTATAGAACTAGAAACTAACAATTGGCTACTTAGAAGCCCCCTTGAAAAGAACTATTATATGAGTTAAGGAGTTGGATCAACTATTTGCACATATAAATGTACAATTTGAACATTAGTGTTCTCTTTCTTATTATGTGATGCATTACCACTTGTGTGATAAATACCCATATTAGGATTCATCAAACCCTTGAAAAGGGGGATTTGGGTCGAATTTAGAACCCTTAAGGATGACTCAAAAACTTGATCTCCTAGAGAATCAACATTTTCATGGTTTTTTATTTTTTAATGATTCATTCGTGAGATATTAAAATTTTTGTCTCGGTCTAAATTTTTAAAGAGAACATTTGCTAGTTTATTTTTTCCACTTCATCCTTTAGGGTAGTCTTTTCTGAGGTGGTCAACCTCCTTGCAACAAAAATAAGCATTGGTTCAAGCTTAAATATACCATTTTTTGTGAGTGCTTGCACCCTAATCCAATTAATGGAATGCTCTCAAGTAGGAGATGACCAAGGTTAATTTTGATACATGCCATGAGAAGCACCCTAAAACATGAAAAAAAAAAATTATACCAAATTGCTCTTTCCTATTGATTAATTATTTCATTTAACATAAGGTCTAAAAACCAAATTTAAAAAATAAAAACTCCATCCACAAGGAATTTGGAATGTGCATGGTCCCTCTAGGTAAAAAATTAAAGGCCTATTTTTGCAAACAATAAACCTTAGCCTTTCCACGTATGACCCATCCACCATGTTGCAAGATAACCTTGTTTGTCTTTGTTAACATAGAGTTACATGCTACAAACCCTTTTCTCGTATCTATGTAAGATTCTACCCCCCATTCTTTGTTATTTTAATTATTTTTAGCCCACTTAACCAGTTAATTCTCAATAGGGGTACCCATAAGAGAAAAATACTACTATCATTTTCTAAAATTCTAGAATGACACTAAGAATATTAGAGAAAAGGAGAGATTCATGAGCTTTAACTAGTTTTGTAAATTTATGGTTCATACCCCCATGCAATTTTGTTTGCTTCCTATTGAAATGATAGTATTTGATAAGTCCATACTTTGTTCCTCATGTTGATTGGTTTACCTTAGTCAAATTTCCCTTTCCTTCATATAGTTCTCCTACAAGTCCATCCAGTTAGAGTGTCATTTAGTATTGAACTTAGAGGGGGCTATGTCATAGTTTTTGCTCTCTAACATCTATTAAAAAGTTCTATTTTACATAAGTATGGACTTATTATGGTTATGAAGGATATATATACACAATAAAAAACCTTTATAAATTTTATAGTATATTTTTTTGTTTAGTTTTCTTTCCTGTGAGATGGAAAATATGACATTTTCATTGAATAGAGAATATTTATTACAAAATGACTCTTACAAAATGTTTTTATAGGCTTACAAATGGGGATTTCCAAGGTGGAAATTCCTCTCTTTACAAAATATGATCAAATGATGCTCAAATATCTTTCAAAACACCTCAAAACGTGGGTGGATTTATAGCTTGTGTGAAAGTTTGACCACCTTGGATTTCATGAGCTCCTATGATCTCCTACACACAATCAAATGAAAAGGATTAGTAGCATCAAATGGGACTACCTTGGTTAGGCCCAATTTCACAAAAATATGCAATACAATAACAAAAATATTACCAAAACTAGCTTAAAGAAATAACATGGCACAAAATATTGTACAATACAAATCAATCTTACCTTGCTTACCTTCTGATGATTGTCTGCTACTAACTATTTTTGATTCTATGAATGCTAATTTTTTTGGAACGAAACCATCTGGGGAATATGAACCTAACTACAAGTCATCAAGGGGTAGATGACCTCGACTACAAGTCATCAGGGGATAAACGACCATGACCTCTAATGCTCAGATTTTAGTGAAACTTTTGGAGCTATCTAACAAGGTGCCATTTGCTTTCACTAGCAGTCTAGAGCAGGTCTGACCCTTCAACTAAAAATAGTCCTCGAAATTAGATACATGCATATAGAGGCTTTCAATTATTACCATGGTTTATTTTGTATACCAATAAGGATGTTCAAAAAAAAGGGGGCAAGTACATGCAAATAAGGTTCCAAAGGATTTTTGGCAAAGTTTTGGTATGTTTCAAATTCTTCCCCCAAGGAAGAAGTGAAGGGGTTTTTATAAAATTTTGAAATGGGAATGAGTTGATGAAGTGGAGGTGACTTGGAAATTCAGGAAGCCAAGTGGCAAGGGTAAGTGATATGGAAAACTTGGATTTTTCCACTTGGAATAGTCAAAGGAGATGTGGCAAGTGAAGGTAGATTAAGTTAGAGTGAGGGATGTGGCAAGTGAAGGTAATATTATGTTAGAGTGAGGTGTTGGATATGTGCCAAGTTAAGGTAAATTAAGTTAAGGTGAGGTGTTGGATATGTGGCAAGTGAAGGTAAATAAAGTTAGGGTGAGGTGTTGGAGATGTAGTTGTTGGAATATGTTACATTATTTGGTACATGCTAAAGTACCATCTTGGGTACATATTTATATTAGGAGTGCCTTAGATTAGGGTTTGAGTATTTACTTTATGCAATGTAATAAATATATAAGTATTATTAGAATGTGCAAATTAGGTAGATGAAGAATCATAGGAAGATGGAAGGCCAAGAGTAATATTCTACTATATATATGCCTTTGTATAAGCATGTGAAGTGGGACTTCAGAGGTTTTTAAGATACTTTTTAGAGAGATTTTAGAGACACATTGTAGAGAAGTAGAGTACAAGCTAGATACAATGTAGAGCTTGTATGAAGCATGGAGTATTTGAGATCTCCACTTTTTGTATGAAAATCCTATTTTCGTGAGATTTCATTAATGGTAGTTTTATGAGTAGTTGTAGAAGTTTCTTATGAGTTTTACATGCTTAGTATATTACCATTATCTTATATTTAATATTGCATGTTCCTTTTAGACCTTGTAGTTGATTTTCATTAAATATATAGTATCAAAAGCTAAAAGTGGTATCAGAGTCACAAGGGATATTGATAGGATATAGGGAAAGCCACAAGGGATATTTATAGGAGATAGGGAGATCTCATTTTCATATTTTTTAAAGTTTATTTTTTGGCTAGATTCTTTCCACATGGTTGCAGGAAAACCATGAAGGATGGGACTCAACATAGATCTCTTTTCACTAGATTTAAGGATAACTAGTGAAGTTAATTGATTTTTAGAGATCTAGAGATATGCATGTATTTGCTACCTTATGTCTAATTTTTGTTGCAAAAAAATAGTTCTCAAAATTTGAGAAGCTTCCTACAATGGACAGAGAAGAATTTCATATTTGATTGCTTGAAAATATATGTGCTTTCCTTGTACAGGGATTAGTTTTTGGTTGCAGCAAAAGAGTAAACGTTGAATATTAAGGAGGTCCAATAAAAAGTCCCCATTGGAGATTGAAGATAGAATATTGAGGAGACCCAAGAAGGAGGTCCCCATAGAATATTGAAGATAGCAAATTACAGATTGTAGAAAGAAGAAAGCAACTCTATTGAATATTGAGAAGGAAGAGATCGAAGATAGAGGTCCCATTGAAGAACTTCCAAATTTGAAAGATAGAAGATTGAATATTGAAGATAGAGGAGGACTAAGAAAAATTCCTATTGAATATTTGAGAAGCTATAGATTTTGAAGACCCAAGAGAAGAGGTCTCAAGTAAACTTAGAAGGAGAAATAAGAAGGCTAGAGAAACCCTATTAAATAAATTGAAGTGGCCATTGGAGAAGATTTGAAGAAAGGTCAAGATAGAATATTGCAAGCAAGAGAAGCTCTTGAAAAGAATATTTTGGGATAATTATCGCCATCTAACAACAAACCCAAGAGGAAAAAAGGATTTGCCAAGAAGTTTGTCAAATATTTGGAAAGTATTTTTTGAAGATCTCAAGACATTCAGATTCTTGAGGAAGAGACCAATGAAAGAGATTAGATTTGAATATAGAATATAACAAGAGATAAGAAGGAGAAATAAGATAAAAGAGGCCATAGATTTAAGAAATTTGAAGATTGTCATTAAAATTTTGAAAGCTGATTTGCAGAGGAGAAGATTGTTGATTTTGCAGCAGAAGTTGAAGAGTCATAGGATAAGAAGTTGAAGGTGACATAGAGCTACAAATTAAAGAAGAATTGGGAATATTTTTAAAAGTTTCATTGAACATCCAATTGAAGGAAGGCTTGAAAAAAAAATAAGGTAGCAATTTTGAGGAATTGAATTTTGTTTTTAGACAACAAGATAAAGGAAAAGAAATCATAATTTTGGAGCAGCAAATTAAGAGATTTGGACTGCAAAATTGTGCAGCATTAGAAGGATAAAATAAAGTTGCATTTTTGGAGAATTTAAGGGCAGATTTAAGAGATATTTGGACAGCAAATCAAAAGGAATTAAATTTGTAAATTTTACAAATTTGGAGTAGCAAATAGGTGAATCAAATCACCAATAAGACTAGCTACAAAAGGAGGTCAAAAAGGTGTGTAATAGTGGTGCTATGAAAGTTCATTATTTAAGCATTAAAACTAGTTCATTATAAGGTTTTTGAAAGCACCATATTAGAATTATTTAAGGAGAAAAATCTAGTTTAATTCAAGTATCTCCAAGCCAAGGAAGGAGGCATCATTATCATCTTGAAATCTGCAAAACACAACAACAAATATTGGAGTTAAAAGTATTGCTTGAAAGGAGTAATAAGGAGAAAATATTTATAACATAGTGAATGTTGTAACAAAGAAATATTATAGAAGCATTTGGAGGTCAAACAGAGTTCAAGTTTAGGCAAGGATAAAGGTTTTTTAAGACACCAAAAGAATCTACAAAGGTTGAAGAAGAATATGGTAAAAGGAAGCCACCAAAGAAGTGGTAAAACCACCGAGCCAACATAGAGGAGCCACCATATTGGAGAAAATAGCCACCATCACCACTCAACCAAGAGTGAAGCTAAGGTAGAGCACCACCACTAGAGAAGCATTAGTAGCTATATTGTTGAAGTAAAGCCAACCACCCTTATAAGAGCTAACATCAAGACCATCGGGAAGCTAGAAAGATCTCTTCAACATCACAAAGAATATAGGAAGGTGAATGGTTGCATACAAAGTCATTTATTCATCAAAAAGAGGATAACAAAGTGCCAATCAATACTTGTGCCATTTGGAGAATATTTTGGATGTAATGTTTGTTATCCAATGTAGGAGTAAGATGAAACAATTGAGTAGCACACAATATAACATATACACTCTAAAATATGTTGTTCAACCCATTGAAATAGGAGGAGCACAAAATATAATTGAAGATTGCTCATTACTGAGCATTACATAGAAAGGAAGGGCATTGGAGAATCAAAGCACTCATATTTTATGTAAGCTAAAGTAGTAAGGTTGTTATTTGCCACTTGGCATATCAGAAATAGAGCACCAACCACATGAAAATAACTAAAGCATATTGGAGTGCCACTTGGTAACATTAGTCTTAGGAGAGCGTTAAAAATATGTAGGTGCAGAGACGAAGAGGAGGTCGAATGATATTATTTTTTCTACAACCATTTTTGCAAGAGAATATTCATGGCAAGAATCTTATAACTCTCAAGAGGAATAAGCATCAAATTTTGAAATCGAAATATTGAATACTAAGTGTCCTTGAGGAGCACCAACCACCATGATAGTAACATCATCTTACATACAATAAAGGCATGGGTTAGAGTGCCACTTAATATAGAGTTCATGAAACATAAGCGCTGCAAGAAGAGAAGAAAAGAGGACATAGAAGAGATTCAAACTCTTGAAGATAGAATTTTATGAGCATCAAGGAGCATTAAATACCCTGAATAAAATTAAGATCATTTTTAAGAGCATAAATTGAAGAGTTGAGAAGAATCACGAGAAGCAAGTCAAAATTTAGTGCACCATATACAAGGAGGTACAAAATATTTAAATTGATTTAAAACCTTTGCAAGATTAAGGAGGTATAAGGCATATTATTAAGGTCAAAATTAATTAATCAATTATACTTAAGGTTATTTGAATGATAGGAGAAATAAGGTAATGAATTATAACCTTAGAAGAATTATTGAATGCCTTGAAAGATATTTGAAGTAAGAAGTATTTTGGAAGTTTTTGAAATTACTTTATCCTATTTGAAATTCTCATTGCATAGAAATATTTGCAAATAATTTAACTTGGAGGAATAAGGATTTCTACATCAAAATAAGAATATTAAATTTTCAAATACCTTTGTTTTCTAAATTTCTAATTAGGGAGTTATAAGGAATCCAACAACAACATAGTTTTGAAATTTAGAAACCATACAATTGAAAATTGAAACACAACATAGAGTTGTTGAAAAGTTGGAAAAATTACATTGGTATTAGTCTCTTGCTCAAACTAACGAGACATAAGGAATCCAACTTAAAGTTCTTGAAAATAGAGAATCTTATCAAAATTGAAATTGCATCAAAATTATCTTTAGTTTTATATTCATAAATAGGGAGATAAAAGGCATTCAAATCGAAGGAAAAACTTAGAAAGCTAAGTATTTTATAAAAGCTATCTTATATCTAAAATACTAGGGAGTTAAAAGGGATTCTATCTAGAGATTTTAAAAAATAAATCTTTGTCAAAACCATCATTTGATCATTAGAAATTACAGAGTATACTACAAAAAGTTGAAGAATTGAAAGTTAGTATTTGATTGTATACTCAAATTCAACTTAAAATTTAGAATTTGAAGAGATTGGGAGACAAGGAATACAACAATAAAACTATTTTTTAAGATAATAATGGATAAATTAGCAAGAGGAACATATCATCACAAGGTATACTATGAAAGAATTCAAGACCAAAATCCATACAATATTCCATATCAAAAATGTAAAATTACTTCAAACAGAAATAACTCTACAATTCAAAATGAAAAAGACATTTGGTTTATTGATTCTGGTGCAAGTCACCACATGACAGAAAAATTACAATGGTTTGATTTCCTTTAAGTCACTAACAATATTAGGTTGAAAATTGCAGATGGAAAAACCTATCTTATACATGGATAGGGGTGTGTGACACCTAGTACATAATTTCTAAATATTTTATTACATGATGTAATGTACGTTCCTGGATTAATATCAAATATTATTTCTGTAGCCAAATTGGTAGAGAGCAAAAGGATGGTTGATTTTAGATATATAAATGGAGTCAATAAGTGTCTCATTATAAATCAAAATGAGATAAAAGCTACAGGATCAGTTCAAAATGATATATATGCTCTGCACTCAATTAGAATTTCACAATATATTGTTGTAGTTCAAAACAACACTAATGGATTTTCAGAGGAAAATATTACAAAAAATGAAAATTTTATTTATCATAAAAGTCGAGGAAATTGAAGATTCAAAGAAAAATAGAGGACAACAATACCTTGGATTACTTAGCCATCTACAAATTAAAGAAGAAGAACAAGAACCTGATCCAATTGAAGATCATATGAAATATGAAGATCCATATTGAAGATTTAGTCTTCAGTAATCAAATAATGTAATACAGGGGTGTTGGAATATATTACATTATTTGGTACATGCTAATGTACCACCTTGGGTACATCTTTAGATTAGGAGTGTGTCTTAGATTAGGGTTTGAGTATTTACTTTATGCAATGTAATAAATGCACAAGTATTATTAGAATGTGCAAAGTATTCAATAATGTAAATGTGCATGTTAGTCCATGTGCACATGAGTCCATAGAATAGGTAGATGAAGAGTCATAGGAATATGGAAGGCCAAGAGTCACATTCTACTATATATAGGCCTTTGTGTGAGCATATGAAGTGGGACTTTAGAGAGGTTTTTGAGAGACTTTTGAGACTTTTTAGAGAGATTTTAGAGACACGTTGTAGAGAAGTATAATACAAGCTAGATCCAATGTAGAGCTTGTATGAAGCATGGAGAATTTGAGATCTCAACTTTTTGTATGAAAATCCTATTTTCATGAGCTTTCATTAATGGCAGCTTTATGGGTAGCTGTAGAATTTTCTTATGAGTTTTACATGCTTAGTATATTGCCATTATCTTATATTTAATATTGCATGCTCATTTTAGATCTTGTGGTTGCTTTTCATTAAATATATAACATCAAAAGCTAACAGTGGTAAGTGAAGGTAAATTAAGTTAAGGTGAGGTGTGCACATAGGATAGGGGGATGGGAAGTCATATGGTGACTAGAGGCTTAGTATAGGAGAGTGCTTAATGGGAGAAAATATGGCTATGAGGGGAAATTTTAATTTTTGTATAGTTAATTGATACGAAAATGCAAATTTTGAAATTATTTATGATATTTTTCCAATTATTAAAATATGACCTTAGACAAATAAAATTGACACGTTTTAGGTGTCTACATTTGCTCTTTTTAGTACCGCATTGCATGTAAACATAATGCAGTGCAAAAATAGAGGACACCAACTAGTTTGATTGGCAATGTATGATGGTAGGTGATGTCGCATGACCATAAATTTTGACATGCTATAATGATAGCTTCAGGAGGGAGACATAATATTACCTCAAATTAGGGAGAATTTAGGATACACCAATCATGGAATTGATAAAAACCCTTGAAATTTTTATCTTTGATGGATTGATGAGATTATTTGATATTATAAGCTAACCAGCAATTGTTAGAGGTTCTCATGATGCTTCGTTTGCATTTGTATGAGTAACCATACAATCATAGGCATGGGGCGAACCAAATTGATTGAGTTGGAAGTTGGGATAAGGAGAGAAATTTTGCTTTTGCCCCAACAGAGGAGGGCTAATGATATCTTTCAACAAATATTATTGGACCAATGTAATTTCAAAATTGGGTATTTTAACATTGGATCTATTTGGGATAGAATTTTGTGGGTATTGTCTACCCTCTCAAGCAGTGAGTTGATGGAGGAAGAAACATACGATAGTAATGAAACACTTGATAAATAGTCAATGGGCAAGTGTAAAATGGAAAATATTATGTAGCAATTTTTTGATAGATTTTTTGAAGAGATTGGGGTTATTAGGAGGAAAACGGGTCAAAACCATCTTCCACGGTTGTTTGGGATTGTCCAATATAGTTACCAGTCATCTAGGATGATCATGGGCATGCCTATATAAGGCCAGCTATAGGGTATGAATCCTCATTGTTATCACGCATTGCAAGAGAAGGGAGAGAAGGAGATGTGTGAGGCAAGATTTGACACTAAGTGCTTGTAGTTTAACAATTTGAGACTGTAGGAGTTGGAGGGTGTGTAGAGCCAGTAAGTCCTTTTTCTACTCTATTTTCCTTCTTATTTGCATTTATTTATAAAATGAATTGTATGGTTTTATGTTTATTTTTTCATAGAGAAATGAAACCATAGATAAACGTAGGCTAGCCTATAGAAATGTGTGTGCTATTTTTGAATGTTTAGGGAGTTTTGTTTGTTGTGTTGTTTTTATTGTTTTACCATTTTTTTATGTTAGGATTTTTCAAGATAATGGGTATCCCAAAATAATTTTGGGTTGACTATTGGGTAGGTTCATACATCCATACAAATTGTATGGATCCATACAGTTGACTGGTGTGTTTTTTTTTATTTATATTTTTTGAATATTTTTGGGCTATCCATCTAGGGCTTGTAGGTCAGTCGTCTAGGGTTGGACGATTAGACTATACAGATCCATACAGTTGTATGGATCATACAATTTGTTTCTTTGGGTGTTTGTGGCCAACCATTTGGGGTTGAACGATTATGCAGTCAATATTCTAGGGTCAGACGACTAGACTATAAAAATTTGTATAGTTGTACGGATCATACAAACTTTTTTTGAATTAAGAATATGGATTTTTGATGAGGGTGAGGAAATTAGTATAGCTTATGATCCTAAGATTACGACACATGTGTAGGAATATTTTTTGTGAGGTGAGAAATTTATTGATGTCAACTGATTGGCAGTGGTTGAGGGACATAGTGTTAGAGGGGGTGGTTCAATTGGAGTCTATGCATGTGGACCACTGCTACATATCGACATTGATAGAGAGGTGGTATCTAAACATAGGGATCTTTCAACTACTAATCAAAGATATGACTATCATCTTGGAGGATGTCTATCATATATTTTGGTTTTTAGTGGAGGTCATTGTCATATTTTCTACAAACATAATGCTGAAGGATGCAATTATGGAGAGGGTTTATGGGTAGGTATGCCAATATATTAACATCAATAATGGCAGTGTGTTATATGAGCTTTACTATAAGTTGGGGATCTTGACACAGAGGCAAACAATTGTAATATCATTGATCTCCAATGTCATCTTACTAGACTTTTTAGGTGTATGGTTTTGATGGAACCTATTGGGGTTGGTGATGGATCTGGTAGAGAGACCTATAGTCTATGTGTGGGCCCTAGTATTATTGGCTCAAACTTATAGAGAGCTTTATGCAATTCGATGATGAGAGAAACTAAGGTTGGGGTGATCTTATTGTTATATGTGTGGGTATGGGAGCACTTTCATATGGGTAGGCCCCAATGTTTTCCCTTTGATGCACATAGATATGTGGAACCAGGTGTTCCATATGCATTGAGATAGCATAAGGATAGGGAGGGTAGAGCTAGCAGACCATATTTAGGGGATCCTAAGTATTATCAAGAAAAATGGATAGGATTGAGGCTAGAGGATGTCATTTGAAGATCATGGAGAGAGGGATAGACATGGTATGAGGATGGGGAGCACTTAGCTCATGTGTGATAAGCAAGGTGGTTGGTTGGAATGTGGGATACTCGGTGTGAATACTTCTAGTACACATGAGTTTTGAGGTAGTTTAGTATCAAATAGGATGCATCAAACCCATAAACAGTGTATAGGAGGAGAGGGGCCAAACTCACTACAATACCATAGGTTGAGCCACTAGGGGCTAAGGTAGATGAGATTATAGTCATGCCATACATAAATGATATCGGTACAACTATGGAGTATGATGTATGGTGGGCCATTCATAGTGATAGCCAAGGGTTGAGGGAGGTATACCGGGAGGAGGATATGGGGTTAGCATTGAGGGAGGTACAAGAGGATGAGGATATGGGGGTGAGGGGGAGTAGGAGGAGGAGTCAGTACAACAACATGTACAATATCAATTGGATAGTGGAGCAAGTATGTTAGAAGTAGCAGTCAGGGGAGCTCCAAAGGTAGATATGCAGGGTGGTAGTGGTCTAGAGGGGGATGACAACTTTGATTATGATAGTTTTATAGACACCATCATGTAATCAATAATTTTGGAGGAGAAGGTTTAGTTATTGGAGTTACATGGGGTGGAGTGGGCTACCGCATTTACAATGGAGAGCGATGGATGGAATACATATGGGTAGAGGTGGTAGGAGGAGATAGATATACTAAAAGCACAACAAGATAGCCTCCAAGAGGATAGGGATAGGGTGGCAATAGATTAGGGCAAGTTGTAGGGGCATGTGGGGGTATTGACTACTGAGGAAGATAGGTTGGCATGAGAGATAGAGTAGCTAAGAGCATAGCCACTTGTAGCAATGAGTAGGGTAGAGATAAAAACCCTATGAGTGAAGGTTGCCAAGCTATTATAAGGAGAGAAGGCTACACTATTGAGTTGGTGATGATAGAATGATAGGGTAGGTATGCTAGAGGAGGATTTAATTAGATCTTGTGTATCGATACCTTCATAGTCAACATCATAGTATCAATGAAGCTATAAGAGTACACTATATATCATGTCATCAGTACCTCATTTTAGAAATCATGTCATATCACAAATGTCAAGCACACGATTCACTCAAGGTGAGAGATAGTAGTAGAAGAAGACAATGGATAGTATAGATGGAAAATATGAGGTAATGATGACTAACAAAGTAGCACAAAGGGGAGTGGGGTGACAATAGGTGGACAAGAGTGAGGGCATTTTTGGTTGGGGCTTGAGAAGCTGCCATTTTTGTATATTTGATGATGATGTATGATGATTATATGCTTGAGGGAAATTTTTATGTAGCCTACAGGAATTAAATGAGGATGTATGATCACATATTTATGAAATGCATACATGAATTTGGTATTGATATGATGAATGTGTTGTAGTGTGATTCTATACATGATGGATGATAGATGTAGATGATATATGATGAAGATAGATTTGAGTAGATAGAAATAATATATAATGTGATTGATGTGATTATATATTGTAGACGCATAGAGGTTTGTTTGATCACATTTTGGAAATGTGCTTATGCATGTTTTTTGTTTTTAAACATGATGGAATCGATAGCCGCCACGAATCCGAGCAGGTTGTCCATATTTTATGGCCACCATAGTATTCTACATTTTTTACCCTAGAAGCCGCCACACAGATATTCACGCAATCCGCCCCTATAATCGCCATGCCACAATCATTTTAAATATTTTACATCGCTAAAAGCACCAGGAAAGGGACAAGCATTCAGTCCGATGAGGCCCGAGATTTGAACATTGGACCTCTGCCCCCCTTATGGTATTTGGATGAACCAATTGGTCTAGTGTTTATGCATGTTACTAATCACAATTAGTGTAATTAATTAATGAAATATGTGCAGTCATAATAACAGAGCAACATAACATGAGATAAGGTAATCACAATGGACACCTAACACAAGATATGAATAAAGATAATATGTGAACCTAAGAGACTATAACAAATGTCTGATATAATATGATGTAAACAGAAACATTAATATACATATACAAGAAGGTATGGGAAACAAAATATTGGTTTCCCAAAATACCTTAGGGTTTTTAGATCCTAGAAGTGTTTCAGGATACTCAAAAACCCTAGTGGTATCAATCAATCTCATCTAGTAGTCAATCATTATCCTGTAGATACCTAGACCCACCTAGAAAAGGTCAAGCCAATTATGAACCAATGTGTGTGCAGTGATGTTCATTGCATAATCTTGAGTGAGGTTGGACTAACAAATTGTAGTACAAACCAATATAAGTTATCTAATCTATGAGCATTCAAAGGTATGTACAAAATGAGGTCGCTAATGTGACAAACATGTTGTCATGCAAAGGGTATACTCCACTACCAGTCAGGAATTTATAGTCCCAATGGAGATTATTCCCATAATCCTTCAATGTTGCTCCATTGCCAACCAAACATCTATAGCCCTAATGGAGAAGTCTAAAATACCTGAGGAACCAATATTTAGATCTCTTTTGTCACTCTTTTTCTTAACATACACATTGGATCCTTAGGTTTGGATTATGCACATGATAGGATGAGTATGGAAAATCATTCACTTAATGGCAAGACTACTCATGGTGCCATCTTCCCTAGACTCAAAATTTGATTAAGATATGATATGTGAGTAGTCTAAGAGAAAAAATTAGTTAACCAAGGGAAGCTAAAAACTCCTTAGAATATGATGAATTTTGATGAAGAGTGGAACACTAAGCATGGTTGAATAACCAAAACAACTTCTATGGCTAAACCACCTAAGATAGTAGGACAACTAGGACAAGGAAGACATGTGAAATAAATACAATGGACAAACTACACAATTGACCAGATGTTATAACACATGGGAAAATAAAACATAACGATGAAAGGTGAAACAAAGTATGAGATACACATGTGGACACGTGATGAACGAATATGTACAAGTGCTTTATGTCATTGATTAATTAAGCCAATAAATATTAGAAAATGCATATTCATAAATTCAAAAGGAAAACAAATGAGCACACTATGAGCCTTATGCATAAGTGCAAATATGAAAGAGATGATAAGATGTGGTGTGACAAAATTTAGAACAAGGAGAGAAGGACAACAAATAAGAAGAAAATAAATTCAAAGGAGAGGTAAAAATGAGGGGGAAAGGTCAAGAAATCAAAGGGAACAAAAGAAAGAGAATGAGAATAAGGAAAAGGAAAAGGACCTGCCTATTAGGGTAAAAAATAGTATTTACCTTTACCATTAGGTTATTCCATTATTTACTTTGTTTTACCATTGTAAATATCTTTAACTATTACCTATGGTTAATGACATGAATGATTATTCACATTGTTACGTGAATAATATTTGTTAGTTGGTTAGCGTTAATTCCTAAGTGGTTAGCTACCTTTAGGGGGGAAACCTAATACGCATTAAGCTACATTTAAGGGGAATAACTTATTTAGGCTATTCATAGCCTAATGCTGATGTTATATAAACTCTTGCATCAATAATATTTAGCTAGTGATTTTGGTTTAATTATTTTGGACTTCATTTTCCAACATTGGCATCAGAGCTATGGAGGAACATTACTCCGCAAGGTGCACACTGGGCAAGGTTGGAGGAAGTCTTCTTGTTCCAAGCACGTTTCAATGTGGTATCACCACAGAACACCTTGGTTTGAATTTATCAAGGTTATGTTGATTTTTTCATTTGATTTATTGTTTCCTAAGGTTTTTTTTGTGTTTCAATTGAAAAACTGGACCAGCAGCCCACAGTTCATCCACGTGAGTAGGTAGTCCACATGGACTGGCTAAACAGCCCACTGTAGGTGCACCCTTAGACCAATGATCGAAGAGGTGACTCCGATGCCCAATCTGAGGTGGCCAACCTTGACCCAAGGGCAGAAGCACCCTCTAACCTAAGACTAACCCCATTACAGGGGTGAGAGCAGGAGTGCCCTTTGACCTGACTCAGTCGATGACTGGATAGGGACTAACACAACACTGATAGACCACCTGAAGGACCATCAGAAACAATGCAACTATTGGACAAGGACAAAATAACCCCTAGACCCTTCTACCAATGCAAATACTGATCCCTAGACCCTTCTATCGATGTGATGATAGACACCTAGACCCTAGTATCGACACGAGGATAGACACCTAGATCATGCTATCTATGTGAGGATAGACCTTGCTAGTCGTACAAACACCTAGATGAGACATTACCAATCAAATTGACCTCTGCATGTAAACCAAGGATGCTACTGATGTGGCAGGTGCACTGCAGGGCATGGCTTTTGAGGTTGTTGACTGGGTGGGCATGCACTCCAATGCTAACATGACGTGAAACACCTGGCGTACACATGGTATTTTTTTTAGCTGGTTGACATGGACAAGTTACGGGCAATGATTAGACGATGGGGGAGTTGAGCTGGTCAATGTGTCTAGTGATCATTTGCTGGATACATCGGCAAAAGGTCTTCGTAGGTGATAGATTGCCCGTAGGAAATCATTTCTAAAAGGGGGTGTTGGTGTTTTTAAACACCAAAAACCCCTCCTCCTAGTGGATGTGGGACTAAAAGTCCCACATCATAAATTTTTCCTGCCTGGACAAAGGCTAAGCCTTCACTACCCGTCAAGTGGGTTAGACCGACTGGCAGGAGTGCCAGTAGGAGGTCTCAAACCCATGGAGTCACGGTTTCGTCTCCCAGCGGAGTCGAAGAAATATTATTTTTTTTAGTAAATTTTGCTAAAGGTATTAAAAATTTTAAATTTTTTTGTATTTTTTTATTTTTATTTTAGTATTTTAACTTAATAATTTAATCATATTTTAAATTAAAATTCATTTTTTGTTAACAAATTAAGTGTTTTTTTTTTTTTCACCCAGGTGTTGTAGGTGAGTTGGAGAGGAGAGGGTAATCCTCCAAGGGAGGTCCCAAGTTCAAATCTTCACCCTACCAAAAAATATGAATTGGGTATCTAAAATCCAATTGATAATGTTGGTGCGGGCAGGGTCGGGTGCGACCCCCAAGTGAATTTGATGGTGTAGAACCCCCTGTTCGTGGTCTCTCAGACCAAGGCGGCTTCACAAGGGGTTTTTCGCTTAAAAAAAAAAAAATTAAGTGTTTTTTTCAAATATGTATTTTATTAAGTTATTATGCTAGATTAAAATTAAAATTATGCAATAAAATTTAAAAAATACAAGGCCATTTGTTTTACAAATTTCTAAAAAATGATGTTTTTTTGTTTTCTCCAAAAGAGGAGCTAAGAGAAAAAAACCAAAGCACATTTTTTTTGCAACAAATTGAGATTTGTAACACTTTGCTCCAATTTTTCTAATCCTTTTTTTTAGAGTACAAGTTTTGTCTCGTGAGGAAGGGGCCTTGGATACAAAAAGTTCTTCGTCGTCAAAGAATTATAAGAAAGAGGAACGAACTTCGACAACAAACAACAAGATCTCTTTTTCATCATATGCTTCGAGAGCATAGAAGAAGTTTACCTCGTTTCAATACTTACATTGATCCTTGGAAGGGTTTGGACCGAAGCTATGGTCCCGTGAGGATTAGGGAACCCTTTAATCCTGATGTCCCTCCAATATTCGAGTATTGAAGTCTCAAAGGGTCCACTAAAACCAAGTTGTTTATCAACTGGTTCTGGAAAGCCTTTCAAAAGCTTGTCGTGTGTCGACTTGTATTGAAATGTGAGCTACTTTATTATTTTTGCAAAACAAATGGGGGATAATTGATCTTTGATAAATTATATTTTTACAAAAATTGTAACTCAAAGGGGGGAGAATTTGAAATTAAAAATTATTTTTTTTTCAAAACACAAATCCATATTTTGTTGCAAAAATTTATAATTAGGTGCATTTTCGATATTACTCGACACCTATATTAAAAATTGGCATTCCTAAATAAGGTGCATTTTTGGTTGCATTTGACACCTTAGTGATAAAAAAATTTGTGGGTCCTATTTTATTGATTATTGCATTTACTTTCTTGTTTTTTGCAATTAAAAGTCATCAAAATCAAGAGCACTAAAAACCCCAAAATTTCACAATAATTTGTGTAACTCATTGCATAGGTTTAAAAGCCAATTTTTTTTTATATTCTCTCCTACATCAAAATCCCTAATTCACTCTTCTTCTTTTTTGGCTTAATTCCTTCAAACTAACTATCCTTCTTCTAGAGGATTTTTTAGGCAAGAGTCATTAAATATCACTAAAGAGTGAATTATCTCTAATTTCTTCTTGTTTGGCTTCAATATCCTCAAACCGATAAATCCTTCACAAATATTTTTCAGGCAGGTGCCATTAAATATCAAGTAAAGAGAAAAAGAGAGACCATATTGGAACCATTCTAGAACCTTCATCATGGCAACTATCAACAAATACCTAAATGATACACAATTGCTTAAAGGTCCTAATTTTTCAGCATGGAAAACCAAGATGAAAGCAATACTTACTGTAGAGGAAATGTGATATTTAGTGGATGGCACTGGTACAATACCCACAAAAATAGGAGCAGATCAAAAAGCATGGGATAAAAAGAACAATCATCTTCTCATGTTGATTATCCTAGCTACTTCTGATGAGATCCAGCCTCACATAAGTGAAGCTAAAAATGGTAAAGATGTATGGGATGCAATTTGTACCATTTTTGAAGGTAAGAATCAATCGACTATTGTAAACCTCCAAACTCAACTTCATACACTCCATATGAAGTTAGGAGAATCAGTAGAGCTATTTCTTTTCAAAGTTGCAGAACTGAAGTCAAAGTTGAATGCTTTAGGAGCCAAAGTAGAAGATACTATTCTAACTTCAATAATATTGAGGGCTCTTCTAGAATCCTATAAAATGTTGATAACATCCCTTAATGTATCTCAAATAATTGTAACCTTTGTGGAGTTAGTGAATTTACTTCAAACTGAGAAATCAAATCAACTCCAAAGTGATGAAGTGTCAAACAATGCACTTTACACAAACAAACAGGGTGGCAAGAAGAATGTTAACTTTCAAAAGGGAGGATCATCTTCAGGATCAACAAATAAAGGCAAGCAACCTCAATCTCAAGGGAGGTATTGTACACATTGCAAAATGGACAACCATGACACCAACCGATGTTGGTTTAAAAATAAACAAGACAAGAAGGGCAAAAATAAGACACAAAATAAAAATAGACAACAAAGTTGACATGTTGCCATTGAAAATTATGATTTTGATTTTGAAAGAGCACACAAAGTGCTCATGACCCATACAACTTCTACTCGGAAGGATTTGGTTTGGTACATTTATTCAGGCACCAACAAACACATGACTGGTGACAAGTAGTGGTTTGAGATATTTGTGGTAAGAGAAGGAAAACTAGTAACAATTGTTGATAATAAGACCTATCATGTCTAGGGAGAAGGCAATGTCACTGTTTCCCTTCCAAATGGAAAGTATCATATTCACAATGTCCTTTATGTTCCAGGATTGACAAACAACTTGTTATCAGTTCCATAAATCCTAGATAAAAATATGGTTGTCAATTTCAAAATGGAAAATGGACTGAAATGTTGCTATATCACCAAGCAGGGTAAACACATAGCAATCAGTTCTTACAAGCATGGCTTGTTCACACTAGATGTTGTTTCAACGTCTCATGTTGCCATAACAGTCAACACGAAGGATGCCACTTGTCTTTGGCATACAATAATTGGGCATCTTAGTAAAGGGTATTTACTTGAGCTAAGTAAATCTCAAATGGTGAAGGGACTTCCCACCCTTTTATCTACATTACCCATCTACTCGAATTGCTTAGCAGTCAAGCAATGTCAAGCACCATTTGAAGCTAGCTCTTCTAGAGCTAAAAAACCATTGGAGTCAGTTCACACTGATTTGTGCGGTCCCATGCGACCAAGTTTTGAATACAAAAGGTATTATTAGTTGTTTGTAGATGATCACTCACGAGAAATGTGGGTCTTCTTTCTTCAACTAAAATTTGAAGCATTTTCCTACTTTTAGCAGTTCAAGCAACTAGTTGAGAAAGAGTCTAGATGCTACATAAAGACCCTCCGCTCATATTGAGGGGGGAATATACCTCAAATGAATTCTCTTCATTTTTGAAAACACATGGGATCAAAATATAGCTAACCACAGCCTATTCTCTACAACAAAATGGAGTTACTGAAAGAAGAAATCGTTCCATCATGGAAATAATTCACAGTATGCTTAAAGGTGCAAATCTTGAGCAACGCTACTAGGTAGAAGTTGTCACAATGGAAATATATCTTTTGAATAGGGCACCCACAAAGGCCCTTAAATATATAACTCCACAAGAAGCATGGAGTGGCATGAAGCCCTCCATATCTCATCTAAAAGTTTTTGGGTGTAAGGCATTTATGCATATACCTAAATAAAAGAGAAAGAAACTAGATGATAAAATCTTACAATGCATTTTCCTTGGTTATGATGAATATTCTAAAGGGTATCGATTGTATGACCCTAGAACAAAGAAAATACATGTAAGTAGAGATTTGGTGTTCGATGAGGCTTTCGCACCTAACATCACATCCATTGTATACCTGGAATATGAGGAGCCACAGAAACAAACTCCTCCACCTCAGCAAAAGGTGTCAAAATGGTATACAAGTACGGTGAGAGATTCAAAATTGAACTCACCTCCTGATCTTATTTTGAATCATTCCCAAAATCATAGCATGTCTCGGTAGAAGAGAGCAAAAGCATCACCCACAGATGACCTTTGCTAACATTTCGAATATATTTCTATAGAGAGATATTTATAGTGGAGAAGACATGGATATTGATGATGAGAGGGTTTATATGTATTCATATGATGAACATAAACCCACCACGGTCAAAGAAGCACTTAGTGAGCCATAGTGGAGGGCAATTATGGATGTTGAATATAAATCTCTTATCAAGAACAATACATGGAAGCTAATTAATTTACCTTCAGGTAAGAAACCCATTGGTTGTAGATAGGTTTACAAAATTAAATACAAGGCAAATGGAACCATTGACAAGCACAAGATCCACCTTGTGGCAAAGGGCTATGCTCAAAAGGAAGGCATCGATTACAAAGAGATCTTTGCACCCACTGCAAGGATGACCACCATTCATATTATTTGTACTATAGCAGCATAGTACAGATGGAAACTTCATCAAATGGATGTAAAGAGCATCTTCCTAAATGGTGATTTGAACGAAGAAGTATACATGACTCAACCATAAGGATTTATTGAGGAAGGCCATAAGCAATAAGTTTACAAACTGGTTAAATCCTTGTATGGATTGAAACAAGCCCTTGGAGCACGGTATATAAAGATAGACAAGAACCTTCTACAACATAGATTTCAAAGAAGTCCTTCATATGCAAATATCTATGTTAAGAACATTGGTTCTGAGATAGTGATACTTGTACTCTATGTGGATGATTTTATCATAACCGGCAACTCAAAGACACTAATAGACGCCGTGAAGAATGACTTGAGAGATTCATTTGATATGATAAATTTAGGACTTCTCCAATATTATCTTGGTCTAGAGATTAAACATAAAAAGAATTACCTAAGGGTAACTCAAAATAAGTACGCCAAGACATTGATCGAAAAGTATCGTATGACTTATTGCAAGCCAAAAGCAACACTGATGGAACAAGGGCTTCAGTTTTCACAATACGATGATTTACCTCAGGTAGATGGTACTCTTTATCATCAAATGATTGGGAGCCTTATATACCTGACAAACACTAGACCAGATATCACATTTACTATAAATTATCTTTTTCGGTTCATGCAAGAACAAAAATTTACTCACTGGAAAGCAACAAAATGTGTTCTCCACTATATCCGTGGTAATGTGGAGTATGGTTTAGAGTATAGGAATAATGACAAATTCTTCTCACAGGGTTTCACATACTTTGACTATGTTGGATCAGTAGATGATTGAAATTCAACATCTGGATATGTTTTTCATCTAGGATCCAAACTTGTCTCATGGCACAGCAAGAAGCAACAGGTGGTTTCCATATCTTCAACAGAGGTAGAACATGGCACAACACGAGATGCAATGTGTAAAGCAATATGGTTGAGTCACATCATAGAAAGTATGGGTTTACCCAAGAAACTTCCTATTCACTTGTTCTGCAATAACCAAGGTGTTTTAAACTTAGTGAAAAATCCAGTTCACCATGAGCGCACCAAACATATTGAAACACAGTGTCATTTCATTCGCGACGAAGTTCCTAAACACAACATAAAGTTCAGAAGTATACTTTGTATTACAAAATAATGTAATAAAGGGGGGATGTTAGGGTAAAAAGTAGTATTTACCTTTACCATTAGGTTATTCCATTATTTACTTTGTTTTACCATTGCAAATATATTTAACTATTACCTTTGGTTAATGACATGAATGATTATTCACATTGTTATGTGAAAAATATTTGTTAGTTGGTTAGCGTTAATTCCTAAGTGGTTAGCTACCTTTAGGGGGGAAACCTAATACGCATTAAGCTACATTTAAGGGGAATAACTTATTTAGGCTATTCATAGCCTAATGCTAATGTTATATAAACTCTTGCATCAATAATATTTAGCTAGTGATTCTGGATTAATTATTTCGTACTTCAATTTCCAACACTGGCATAGGTATGTATCCACTCAAATCATGATCATACAACAATGGCAAGGGGTCAAAGAATGAAGGAAAAAGAAAAGGAAAAATAAAATGAGATTAATATGCAAATATTATGAGAGGATAGTGAAGTGTATGAGCATGTGATGGGTTGGATTTGTGATTGTTGTTGTTGATTGATTTGATCGATTGAGTTTTCTTTTTCTTTTTTTTTTGGTTTTTGGATGAGTATGTACAAGAAGGAATAGCCTATGAGAATGATATTAGGCATAAAAGACACGTAGGAAAAGGATGTTGATGGGTTTGATCCCTTAAATATTGTAAAATTTGTAGGCACCATAACCAAACTTTTGTTTGACAATATAGGGACCAATCCAATTGGCAATAAAATTGTCATGCAAATGGCTAAGGAGGTTTGAGTTCTATTGGTTTTTCTTTAGTACACGGTCACTGACTTGGAATTCATGTTGATGGACCTTGTTGTCATACACACACATAATATGGTCTTAATAAATGTAATGATGCTTAATGGCATTGATTTGATGTTCATCCAAAAAAGTGAGTTGATATAATAAATTATGGCATGTGGTGTCATCGTCTAGGAAATATTGAAGTGAGATCCACAAGGCTAGGATTTCAAGCTCAAGAGGTATAATGGCCTCAGTTTCATAAACCAAGGTGTTTTCTCGTAAGTGGTGAATTCTTGTGTGATAAGCACAAATTTCTAAAGGGAGTTGAACATGTCAATCCTTATGATTTTCTTTCACGATATTTCTTAAGATCGCACAAATAGTTTTGTTTGTGGCTTCAGCTTGATTGTTTCCTTAGGGATAGTATGGTGTCAAAAAGCTATATTTAATGTGATGTTTATTATAGAGCTCTTGAACATCCTTATTCTTGAATGGTGGGCCACTATATAATATCATATTGGAAGGGATACCAAAATGACAAATAATGTTATGGAGAATGAACTCCAAAATTTTAGGATCCAACATTTTGGCAAGAGGAACAACCTCAACCCATTTGGTAAAATACTCAGTTGCAGTTATGATGAAGGTATGTTGACCAAGTGGAGGGGAAATTTTACCCATAAGTTCAAGACCCCACTATGATAAGGGCCACAAATATTGGATATGTTGTAAGGCTTGCAAGGGCACGTGTGATAAATTGGAATGATGGCATTTAAGGCATATATTTTACATATGCACAAAAATTATGTTCCATGGTGGGCCAATAGTACCCCATATGCAAAATGCACTTTGTGATTGTCATCCCACTAAAATAACCACCACAAGTACCATCATGCACTTGAGAAATGATCCATTTCACTTCCTATGGTTCAAGACATCGGAGAAGGATACCTGTATAACTACGGTGATAAAGCATGCCCCCCAATAGCTTCATATTTGATAATGTTGTTTGTGTAGGGGAAATCAAGTTTGAATGAGAAGGGGATGGGAGCCCCTTGCAGCATGAAGAACACAACTCCAACAGCTCCCTCTTTCTCGCACTTAGAACCATCAAAGTAAAGAGTGAGGTCTACTTCATCCTTAGGTTCAAAAAATTCTTCTTGTTATGTAATGCTAAAGATAAAGTCATCAAGAAGCTTGATGATGAGGTGTTTATCATCAGTGAGAGGAGCTTTGGCAAGTTGATCAATGATGTCTTGATCTTTGATGGATTTTTGACTAATGAACTCAAGATTGAATTCCATGAGAAGCATGATCCACTTTACGGTTCAATTATCATTGTAGGTGTGACTCATCATATAGCATAATGGGATTTCCCTCATAATAATGTAAGTGATATGATTTATCATGTAGTGGTGAAGCTTCTTGGTAGTTAAAACTACTTTCAAACATAACTTCTCCACATAAACATATTTTTTTCATAGCGAACCAAGGTTTGACTGATATAGTAAATGATTGCTCTCGGTTGGATTTATTCTTTTGGGCTAACATAGTTCCTATGGTAAAATATGTGGTAAATATATACAAATAAAATGGGATACATGTCCTAGGTGGAGATAAAATAGACAGGGATGTAGGAGAGCATTTTATAGCCTCGAAAGCCTCCTGATATTCCTTGGTCCAACTGAAAGTGACCCCTTTTTGCAAATTATGGTTAGAGGTCTTGCATTTGTCTGACAATTGAGTGATGTAGCAATGAATCACTTGGATCTTGCCTTGCAAGCTTCACAAATCCTTGAGAATGCATGAGAGAGGCATGTACAAAATGGCCTTCACTTTGTTAGGATCCACTTTGATACCCCTCTAAGAGATTATGAACCCAATAATTTTGTTTGAGGTAACACCAAAGACACATTTCTTGGGGTTGAGACTAACATTGTGCTCTAGAATTTGATCAAATATATTTTGCAAGACATAAATATGCTCATGACGCTTAGTGGACTTTTCCAATAAGTCATCTATATAGTGTTCTACGATTTGATGCATATAGTCATGGAAACTTTAGGTCATTATGTGTTGATAGGTAGCACCAATATTCTTGAGGCCAAATAACATGACCTTATAGCAAAAATTCCCCCATGGCATTCTAAAGGATATCTTATGTTGGTCATCGAGATTAACTTAAATTTGGATGTATCTTGAGAAACCATCCATAAGCAAAATCATTTCATGGCCCGTTGTAGAATCCATGAGAGTTTCAATGTTTAGAAGCAAAAACTCATCCTTATGATACGCCTTGTTAAGGTCACAAAAATGCATGCATACATGTATCCCCTCATTGGGCTTGCCGATGGGGACCATATTGGACACCCAATCTAGATAGTTGAGGATGAATCCCACATCTAAAATTTTTATAGCTCTTCCTTCACCATTAGTGCTATTGTGGGATGAAGCTTGCATAACTTTTGCTTGACTAGCTTAGCATTAGGATTGAGGGTAAGATAATATACCATGAGATTCAGATCTAGACCTCACATATCCTTGTAGGACCATGCACAAAACAACTTTATAATTTTTTAGGAGGGCTATGAAACTCTCTCTTTCATCGGATGAGAGATTTTTTTCAAGTTTAATAATATGGGGATCGATGGGAATAGATATGATATTGATATCAATGGTTTCTCCTACAAGCATGTGGGAACCATCCTCTAGTTGATGGGGAGTTGGAATGAGATGCAAATCATCTATCACATTCTCAATAAATATAGTCTCATCTCCAAAAACTTTGAATTGGAAGAAAGAAGGAGGAGAAGAGGAAGGAGGAATATAGACATTGGATTGTTAGATTAACTAGTCAATCAAAAAGAAGTCTGAAGGATAGGGAGGATAAGAAAGTCACTCAAAGTCGATGTACTAGGATCAATGCTAAATATACGTGGAGGATTCATATCATATCAAAGTAGGGAAAAGAAGTCAACAAATATCATGTTGACAGTTGGATGGTGGTAAAAATGGATGAAGTTGCTAGAAAAAGAGTTTTGAGATGCTAGATATCGTAGGAGTTGGGTAAAGATAGGTAAATATTGATCTAGTTGTAGTGGTGGAGGCTACAAAAAAGGGAAAAGAGGATGTGGGGTGATATGAACAATAGGATGCTCCTATGGAGGAGCACAAGAAGGATGGGGAGTGGAAAAGGAAAAAGGTGAAGGTAAAAATCACTCTTTTTAGGTTCCTCAAGCAAGGGTATGATACGAGCTAACACTTCCTTGGAGCTATCAAAATTAAATAAAACATAATCGGATTGCTCCTCGAGGTAATCCTTAGATGTGTCATATGGTAAGGTGTGAATGGTAGCAACTTGGAAAAAGTCTTAAGGAATATATACTATGGATTGTGGATAGGAAGGTTTAATTAAATGAGCATACTCAAGGTCAATATATTCATCAAAATCATCATCCTCAACATTAAGGGTAAGATGTTTGAGTTCATCTTTGATGGGGATGATTGGGTAGATCTTACGGTATCCTAAGCCAAATTTATCTTTTATTTTTTGATAAGGTGGTTCTACAATAGATCGTGGACCCTGCTCATAGCACCTTAGACAAAACTTGTTCCAATTGAAGTGTTGAAAATATCGCATGGAAAAGAATGGGTTGGACATATAATTAAGGTTGTTGTAAAAGGGCACTTCAAGATCCTTATATTGAGGTTTCTCTAATGAGGCATCAACTCCCTCATAAAAAAAATTGATATGGTTTGTCATAGAATTGATGAGGATGATAAAACCAATAGTTTAGTTACTATCATGACGATGACCAAAATTCCTAACCTACTCAATATTGGGAGGGGAGAAGGTGACATTATGTAAAATACACTCCCCTAGTCTAGGACTAGATAAATGTATAAAGACTTGGGATGGTATCTAACTTGAATTTTGAATGGGTGGTTGCAAGCTAGATGAATGCAAAGAGGAAGACAGATTAGTTGAAGAAGATGATGGTGCAGGTTCATGAGGCAAAGAGGAGGAAGTGTTAGGGTTGGAATATGAAGGATCGACTTGGATAGATGAAGAATCAGAATGAGAAGTGGATATGGAGTAGGAAGTTGAAGATGTGGGAGGGAGATACGTTGAGACCTATCCATTAGGCCATGAAGAAGTGGATAGAGAGGTATTTTCTAGTTGGGAGTCTAACTTAATGGTGCACTACTCCCAAGATTGATATTCTTGAGGAGCAGGCAAGGAAATGGATGAAGTGGGAGGAGTATGCGAGGTAGAAGCAAGCGATAAACTTGGGGCGAAAGGTTAAGGATTGGTTATCAGAGGGATGGGGGTGGATGAATTGGAACATAGGGAGGGGTAGGAAGAATGGGAGGGTTGGAGGAAGTAGAATAAATGCTAGCTATAGGAGGAAATCTAGGGTGTGTAGAAAGGAAATATGATGGAGGATGATGTCTAGTGGAAGAAATGAGAGAAGGAAAAAGGGATGGAGAAGGTGAAGGATAGCCATAGGGAGGTAGGTAGAAGGTTGGCCATGGAGGCTAGGGTGATGATGGAGGAGGATTAGGTGGTTGATTTATGGGAGGATGATTGGCCACCAATGGGATGGAGGGGATTGAAGGTGGAGGGTGTGGTTGGATAGGAGGTATGGTTTGCACACTGGTAGGGGCCAGGTGGGTGGATGTCAATGTGGGTCCTTGAGTAATGGAGAGCATGTTGCAATATTAAATATTTCTTCATTAGTGAGAATCCAATGTACACATCCATCATGGACATATTTGAGGCAATGATGCAAGGTAGATGACACACACTACATATCTCAGATCAATGGTTGCCCAAGAAGCAAGTTATATTGCATTTTACCTTCAAATACATGACATAAAGTGGGTATGGTTTTTACGCCCACCTAGATTGGGAGGACAATTGTACCAAGCATTGAGTATAATGTGTCATTGAAGGCCTACAAGGTTATGGTCAGAGTGGCTAGATGGTTGGATGGAATATTGAGGTGTTTAAAGGTAACATATGAGATGATGTTGACGGAAGAGCCTGTGTCAATTAGGACGCACTTAAATGCAATATCATCTATGCATACCATGATGTACATTGGGGGATCAGGTCCCTCTCCCTCAAGATTTTTAATTTCACAATCATAGAATATAATTGAAGGTGACATACATGTCCTCATGTTACCCACAAAATTGGCAAAAGTGATAGGATTTTATGCTTGCAAATCTATAGACTTTAGGATATCCATCAAAGCTTCACTATGTGGGGATGATTGTTGAATAAGTTTATAAATTGATAACTTAGTAGATGGCATTTAATATTGTGGGTAAGGCAACTCTTTAGATGTAGGATGGGTCATGCTAGAGGAGAAATAACTTGTGCAGGTGAAGATGACACAATCGATGTAGAAGGCACGCCATAAAGGTCATTTTGTGATTATTGATTAGGATAGCATTGGTTCCTGGTGACAATGCTAATCATGCCTACAAAACTTTGGTACGATGGGACACCATTGACATGAACAATTTTAATTGGCAAAAAATGTGGAAGTTGAGGCACTATTTTGGTGTCAGGTTGTCCTATGTTGCGATGAAGGATTTTGATAAATACTAAGGTTTTGGTTGGGAGGGACCAAAGGGTTGTCAACTGTGATGTCCCCCCATTCTATCATACCTTGCACTAGGTTCTTAAGTTGTCGATAATCATTAATATCATGACCCTTTTGTTGATGGTAGACACAAAAGTGGTGTTCCTTGTATCATTTTGACTTAGGTTTGTTATATTCTGGTTGATTTTTTGGCAAGGATATTACTTTTTTGTTATAGAAATTTTGAAATATTATCAACAAAGGCTCGGATAAAGGTATGTAGTTTCTAGGAGTATGAGGTGGGCATTGTGGATGAGTGGAATGTTGGGAAGAAGAAGGGATATTGGTCAACTGAAAGGACATTGATTAAGCTTGAAAGGTTGGTTGAGGAGGTTGAGCACTAGGTTGAATAGGAATTGTTGGGATGCTCAAAACTAGTTGGTTGACTTGGGAGGCTTTAGATTGGTTGTTGATATTGCCTTTATTATATTTACTGGGGTACTCTTTATTCTTAAGTTAAATTTCCCCTTCTTGCACTTTAATCTCTTCAATAATTTTAGCCTAAGCAATGGCTTCCTCAAAGGTGCGATGTTGAATTTGTAATGTTGTCTAGATATGCTTGGCACATCTTCAAGCAAACATCCTCACTAATTTGGAGGAGGGATTGAGAATGTAAATTCATCGATAACACCTCTCCATATAGCAACCTAATCATGAATTGGTTCATCATCGAATTGGCGAAGGCTATAAAGGTCAGTCAAAGTTATCCTCTTCTTGATGTTGATTGAGAATTTTTCCAAGAAGAGGTTTGTTAGTTGCTAAAAACCATAAATACTATGTTGAGGTAAATTAATGTACCAATATAAGGCCCCTACCCCAAGGCACATAGGGAAATATAAGAGCATGAGCAGATTTTTTTTATTAATTAACATCCATTGATGTAATTTTGCAATTGCTCTTTGGGGTTCTCTTTTTCTTTAAACTTCTCAAACATAGGTATCTCAAAATGGTAAGGATATGGATGCATAGGGACTAACAGATGTATAGGTTGAGTGCACAATTGGATAAGGGTGGGTTTTGATACCCCAAACCACCTGATTACAATTCTAAACTATTGATACGATTCATCAATCTTTGAATATTGCTTTGTGGATCTTGAGATACCTGGGGAGGCTCAATCAACAAGGTAAAATGGGTGACTTCGTAAGGGTAATGGTATGGATAGGCATAAGGGTAGTAAGGAGGATGAGGATAGGATGGGTGAGGGGATTGTGTGGCATAAGTTACATGGGGTATATGTGATGAGGAGGAAGGTGGTTTATAAGGTGGAGGTTGGATAATTTGTGAAGTAGGAGGTTGATAGGTTGGTGGTACATTGGTTGCATGGACCTGAAGAGGAGGAGTTTGGTGGTGGGTATGTACAGTATAAATTGGTATTTGGGACTGCATAGTTTACCACTAATAATAGGTTGGAGAAGGAGGTGGCAGTGGCATTGTAGGTTGAGGATTCCATTAAGGCGATTGTGTGAAGAATAAAGTATGGTTAGAATGAGGAGGATTAAGAGGAGGAATAGAGATGGAAGGTTGATATAGAGGTTAAGAAGCCATATAAAAATGGAGAGGAGTAAGTTGCTGAGAAGTACCAACTTGTGCATGTTTTGAGGAAGTAGAATGATAAGGATATTGAAAATGAGCTTTTTCTTGAAGAGTATATGAAGAATAAGAAAAATGTTGAAAAGGAGTAGAAGAAAGAGGATGAGGAGGATAAGGGAGAGTAGAAGCAGCATGCACATTTATGGCAAGAATATTGGTATAAGAAGGAAATTTTATGAAAGGAGTTGTAGTACGAGGAATGAACTCATGAGGTGGAGTTGGAAGATGAAAGGGGATTTGAAAATATGAGGAGGTGGGATGAGAAGTGACTTGTTGACATGGATTAAGAAATGGATTATGATCATAGAAGTCATATGAAAGAGGCATAGAAGTAGGGGGATTTTGCAAAGAAGAAGCAATGTGAGGACGATTGGTATTGGTGGCAATCAACACAATGCCCATGGTTTGTGTAGTAGTAGGATGAGTATGAATGGATGGGATATGTAAAGTAGAATGGGATTGCTCTTGGGAATGAGAGGGGAATTATCACTTAAGTATTTTAGTCAAGATAAGGTGAGTTACGATGAATCAAATAGAGGTGAAGGAGGCAACAAAGGGTGTTGCAAACTAGGGGAAGCGGGAGATGAAGGAGGAATGAGGTGAGCAACATAAGCATGATGGGATTTAGGATCATAATAGAGAATATTAGTGTGTGAAGCAAATGAAGAGAATGTGTCATAAGGGGTCTCTAATAGAGTCATACGAATGGCTTGGTTTAAAATATGTTTGTCATAGTGCAAGGATCTGGAACAATCCATGTCACTAGGGTAGGGAATGAGACTAGGCATGGATAGGCCACCTGGCGAGGTGGAAGGAACCTCCTCCGAAAAAGTGGGAGGAGTGCCAAAATGAGGAGAGATTTGTTTGGGGTACTTCATTAAAATGTGTTCTTGAGCTCGAGCTTTGCTTCTGGTCAAGACCATAAGTGATTGGGGGTAGGACATAATATGGAGAACCAGAGAGGACAAAAGGGGGTCACTATAACTAGGCTTTAAAGGTATCCATTTGGGATCGAATGACTATAACTATGAACCATCTGGGGTTAGACGATTGTATTTGTGAACTATCCAGGGTCGGATGACTGACTCCAAAGATAAATTATAGGGAAGATAAAGACAAAAGCAAGTGACAGAAAGGTGATTGGGTTGTATTTTCAATATTTTTATAGTTTTATGAATTTTTTTATGTTTTTGTGATAAAATGCTATCTACAAAAGCAAACAAACAAACATCAAACAATTTTTAGATATCATACTAGGAAGATCTTGTTGGCCTTTGCAAAAAATCTTCTTGTTTAAACCAATCATTTTGTTGAAGAGCCCTCTTCCAAGGTTTGTCTCTCCTATCCAAAATTAACTACCCTAAATTTATTTTTGAAGGTGACTCTTTAAACATTCTTAGAAGCTTTGTAGGCACCTAGTCAACATCTTGGAACATCTCCAACTTAATCTCAGAGGCAAAGTGTTTTCTAAGCTCTTCCCCCAATGTCACTATTCAACATGTCTTTAGGGAAGGAAACCAAGTCGTTGATTTCCTAGCTAAACTAGGAGTCTCTATGCCTAACCTCACCATTTGGAATGAAATTTCTCCTCCCCCCTGGTCGATGGCAATCCCATACATGTATCTCTTTTATAATTTTTCTCAGAATTCGAGTTTCCTAGGTATCTACGTCTCAATGTTATGGTGTCCCAATCCAGGGAATCTGCCTCAAAATGGATTGTCTCCTGGACACATCATCGGAGGTTTCATCGATTCGTGGAATTTTTCTAAGTTCACTGGATCTATTTTCAACATATACTCTCATGAGTGGCTTCACCTTGACAAAATGAATGCTCGGGGTACGTGGAGCTTGTGGCTCAACATGGAGAATGTTTTTGTGAGCCATACATGGAGACAGTGTAATTGTACCATCTTTAATGAACACCACTTGCAAGTTTGTTTTTGTGTGATGACTGACACAATGGAGCCATCTATTGTCTTCCCTAGACACGTGAGCAAGCTTTACTCCATATCAAATTCAAGAATCATTGTTATTGGTATCTTTTGGTGGATGAGGGATGACTGTAAGTTCCCAAGGTAACTTTTTGTTTCAACCTTCTGTTTACACGTGAGCTTGCAGGAAACCTAGCTCAAGTACCAGTTTGAAATTCTAACTAAGTTCAGGAATCTGGTGGGTGACGAAGGGTGTCTTGATACAAATCGCCTCAACAAGTAATTGTGTGTCTCTTTACAGGTTTTGATGGTTTTGGATCAAAGTCCCCTACGAGGGCTTCTCTTATTGCCCTTTGAGGCTTCCTCTTTTGCCCCTACAAGAGCTTCTTTGTCTGATTTTGTCTTCCTTCTTGTTTATTTTGAAGAAGACATTTTCTTTTTTATTCAGATGGTTGGGAGCATTTTTCCTAACTAGAACTTTTTTGTAAAATGTTACGAGAACCTTTCAAAACCCCTCTTACCAATAAAAAAAAACATCAAACAATGAGGATACAAGTGTTCGATTAGGTTTTGTTTTGGTGTTTGACTTTATAAAAGTTTTGGATTTTGTTTGTGTGTATTTTGTGTGTTTTGATTTGACCTACCCCTAGAATCTACAAAATGTGGGTGGGATATATCTACAAGGTGTGTTTATGCATGCTCCTTGATATACCCAAAATTACATTGGTCAAAGCAACACACAAATGGCCAAAAGAGCTTCCTAGGGCGGGGTTGGATCAAGGTATCCTAAGGGAAAAAGGACCTCCAATACCCTTTTTAGGGGCTATGAGAGGTGGAATTGTCTAAGACCTACGATAGCCTAATCAAATTTCACTTCACCATCAATCAGGCTTGATCAAGAATGATAGTTGCACACCCACTAATTATTAATCCCATGAGAAAGGGAATCTAACCTTAAACTACCTTGAGCTAGTCCCAAGGGTAACTAGTCTCCTAGTGATGAACTTTAATAAACTATGTGAACTAACTAGGGAATCTAGGGGATCAACTGATGGTTTAGGATGAAGTCCAATGTTACCAATTGGTGTGAAAATGTAGTGCAATGTGTGTGTGGTTTTGGATTTTTGTTTATCTTTTTCTTTTAGGGATGCCTAATAATAATGCACAAGCAAAGCTATCCTAAATATGTGAAATGCAAATCTTTCTTATACTAAATTCAAAGAAAGGAAAATCTATTCTACGGATGAAATTTCCCTACCTAAGATGCAAAGAAAGGAAATCCTACCTACGAAATGAAATTCAATGCTTGAAATCAAATGACCCTTTGAAATCAAAACTATACTAGAACAAACAAATGATGGAGCAAAAAATGGAAACCTATGCTAGCAAAGCAAACAACACTATAAGAAAGAAAACCTACCCTCATGAAAATAAGGTGATTGCATGAAAGGAAAACTAATATAATAAATCAGGAAGATACTTAAAAGAAAACCTAATCTAGAAAAGCGATAAAATGCGTAAAATAAATTTAATCTAATGAAAACAAGTAAAGACAAGAAAGGAAACTAAATCTAGAAAGCAAGTAAATTGCAAGAAAGGAAATCTAATCTATGAAAGCAAGGAAATTACGAAAAATAAAAATTAATCTAGGAAATCAAGAAAATGAAGATGTTCATTGACCAAGGAGAACTTACCCACTTTTGATTCCCAAGGTCGCATGAAGCACAAGGGAAAGAAATAACAGGATAAGAATACCTTTTTAATGTTGAATGTTCTGTAAGAAAGTGATGTTCTTTAACCTAGAAGGAGAGACACTCTTTGATCTCCAAGATTACCTCAATACAGAAGGAGAGAGCATACAAGGTCCTCCTCTTAATGTGAAATGTGTGGTGTGGGAAAGTAGTACTAAAAAACAAAAGCAAGTCCTTTACAATATGTTTGCCTTTACCAAATCACACTGAAAATAGAAGACAAAGACTCTTACTCGAGATATTGTGCTAGCTCTGTTGGTCTGCTTATGTGGTCAAAACTGCCTCTATGACTAAATTCGTTGGGTCCCAGATGTTTCATAGATAGAACCGTCATACCCTAGACGACTAAGCCTGAGAGGGGTGTTTGTATATTAGGGTCTGATGAATTTGGTTTTCTAAATACCATTGTGATGTGTTGTGTGAAATTGATACTTGACTGTTGGGTCTGACTCAAAGAGACAACAGGTTGGATTGCCAATCATTTGGGCCCTAATAGTTAGGATTGCAAATTTTTCTAGGTCATACAATCAAATCTAAGTGCAAACAACGGGATACCAGAACGAGTGGGTCTTGTTATGGCTAATTTTTTTATTGTTTTTGTGTTGTTTCAAACCTAAAAAGCAAACAAAAAGCAATCAAACAAACAAGACATGCAAAATGATAAAATAATACACAAGGCACTTGATATTATGAAAGACAACAAGAAATAAGCAATCCCTACAACCTGCGAAACATGAAATTCCTAGTATGGTCAAGGTTCAAAAGGGTCCCACCATGAGTGGCTTTGTTCCTTCCTTCAAATATCTTGGCTAAAGGAGGATGGAGAGCGGGAAAGGTAGTGATCGAGCAATGGATGGAGAGCGATAGGGAGGATACGACAGAAAGAAGGCAGGACGGTCAGGCGAGTCTCTAGGAGGAACCAGTCGTGATGCGGTTGACGGGGCAGTGGCTGATGCATTAGGGACCCAGGTGGACGGGTCGAACAGGAGTGGAAAAGACCCTCTTGACAAGGAGGGACAAAAGGGCAGGCTTAACCTAAACCAAAAAGGGTCCTACGCTCATGTCCTGAGGCCAAGATCATCAACAAAGCAACCCTCCCATGAACTGCTTCCTTGTGGAACAGACCTAGTTATCCCAGAAGACCTAATGGATATCTACATGGAGCTTGAGCATTTCACTCTGGTTGGAAATTTTGTTGGAGGGAGACCAGACATGGAGACCATTCGTAAATGGGCATTTTCCAAGTGGAAAATTAGTGGAAACATGGAAATCGTTGCTCTCTCTCGAGGTTTCTTCGCCATCATACTCAATACTCAAGAGGACTGCTGCAACATCTTAGCTAGGGGACCCTGGTTCCTCGGACATAGGAGCCTCTTTCTTCAAAAGTGGGGGGATGATTTTAACCCCAAAACTCAAAACATAAACATAGCTCCTCTATGGGTTCGGTTGCCAAACCTCCCTTTCTAGTTCTGGCATGAGGATCTCATTCGAGGGATAGCCCGCTCCATAGGCGATTTCATTGCCATCGATCCCTCCACCAAATTTCGATCCAAGATGGTCCATGCCCACTTATGTGTCTTCGCTAACTTGGATACAGAGCTACCTTCCTTCATCAATTTATACAGAGGATCCCATATGATCAGGAGGCAGCCCATCGAGTATGAAAACAAGCCTACCTTTTGTACTCACTGTTGCACCCAAGGTCATCTATCAAATCAGTGCCCTGGTTTGAGGACCCAAAACCAAAATGCGGTAGGTCCCACCAAGGGCATGCAGAGGAACCAGGGCATCCCCCCTCTCAATAAGGAACCATTGGTAGGGTCGAAACACATGCGTAATCCTGCTCACCAAGCACCTTAGGAGGCTGGCCAGAGCGCCACTGTAGAACAAGGCAAGCAAACCAGTGAGCAAATATAAGGATCCTTGCCAAGCCAAAAGGAGCAGGAGGCACTCCCAAAATTTTCATTTCTCATCAGTCCCACCATAGAGGATCCATTGGCCCAGGTACAAACCCCTCCCAAAATGGTATGTCCAAATTCTCATTCGGATGAACACCTGGTGGTGAGCAACGGAAAATCCCCAATTTGCTCGAATAGGGGAGAGGCACCCCCTTCTCCTTTAGATGAAAAATAAGACCTTTCTCTCTTGGGGAGGATCAGCCCCAGGAACTCCAGGAGTAGGAAACAGTCAATAGACTATGGCAGTGAAAGGAAAAGAGGGAGACCCTTTGACAATGAGAAAATAAACAAGGAAACAGTGGAGGATATCGCAAATGGGACCCAGTCGACATTTTTTTCTGACGAGTCCGACAATGATAAGCAAGGAACCAAACCCCCCTTCCAGCTGGTGAAGGGAGGCATGAAAAACCCCAAACCCTTGAGATGAAGGTTCTCTCATGGAACGTGAGGGGCCTAAATGAGGCAACAAAGCAGAGGTTGGTGGTTGACCTAAGTAAAAGGATTAATCCTTCCATATTCATCATGCAAGAAACCAAAATCGACGAATTCTACTCTCGAAAGGCTGCCAAGGCCATTTGGGCCAGTGGAGACTACATTTTCAGTCCTGCTCAAGGCACGTCGAGGGGGCTTATGTGTCTATGGGATCCTACCCTAGTCGAAGGAAGGATTTTGTTGTCATCAAATAGGATCCTAAACATTTTGTTTCTCTCCAAGACCAGCAAGCAGTTTTAGATTCTGTCAAATATTTATGCCCCAAACTCACCCAGTGAGCGGGCCACGATGTAGGAAATAATAACTCAAATGAGAATCAACTTTAACACCTTTCCTTGGATATTAGCAAGGGACTTCAATAGTCCTTTGCATCCATCTGAGAAGAGAGGAGGCAATGATTCTAATAGCAGAAGCATGGAGGACTTCAGAGGGTTTTTCAATACCAATGAGCTCATGGATGTTCAGCTCAAAGGATCCTCTTTTACTTGGAGCAACAAGAGGATTGATAGAGGACTCATCCAGGTCAAGTTGGACAAGTTCCTAATTTCTCAAGAAGCTATCCCATGGTTTGGCAATGCCACTCTACTGGCCTTACTTCGGATCAGATCAGACCACAATCCCATACTCCTTTAATATGGTAGGCCTACCTCCTTTAAAACTCCTTTTCATTTTGAAGCCATGTGGACCCAACACAAGGATTTCAAAAATCAAGTGTCCTCTTGTTGGCATCAAAGTGTCAGAGGTTCTTCCACTTCTCAGTTGTCTTAGAAGTTGAAGATGGTCAAATAAAACTTGAAAATTTGGAATAGGGAGGTCTTTGGCAACCTTTTTGCCAACAAGAAAGCTATTACTGAGAAACTTCAGGACATAGAAAGGAGAATCAAAGCAGGGGACCACAGCAGCCCCACTAGGGAGGAGGAAAGAAACCTCCTAGCAGAATTCCATAATATCTTGGCCAGAGAGGAAACTTTCTAGAGGCAAAATTCAAGAGACCTATGGGTCAAGGAAGGCGATGCCAATACAAGGTTCTTTCATGCCTCCACCATGCAACACAGGGCATCCAACAAGATCAGGGAGATCGTGTGCAGCGACGGATCAATGTCCACTGACATTATGGAGATCAGGATCGAAGCAGTGTCTTTCTTCCAGAACCTCTTGGGAAGTGCCTCGGAGGATGACAGTCAAGCTCAGGATACTCTCCTTGCTAATATCCCCCGCATCATTCCTTAGGACTTGAACTCCATACTGGTGGATCCCTTCACCCGTGATGAAGTTAAAGAGGCCTTGTTTTCAATGCAACCCGATAAAGCCCCTAAAGCGGATGGTTTCTCGCCAAGGTTCTTCCAAACTATGTGGGATGTGGTAGAGATTGATGTTTGTAAGCTTATTAGAGAAATTCAGGAAACCAAAGTCGTCCCTCGTAGTTTCAATTCCACCTTCTTGGCCCTCATCCCGAAAGTCTCTACTTGCAAATCCATCTCTGATTATAGGCCCATCAGCCTATGCAATGTCATCTACAAATTTTTGACCAAGGTTATGGCCAACAGGCTGAAGGCCATTCTTCCCCTCATCATTGACCAATCCCAAGGTAGCTCGGTTAAAGGGAGGAACATCCTGGATGGGGTCATCTTGATCCATGAAACCCTACATTCAGCCTCAATGTCTAAGAAGGTTGCCATGTTTCTTAAGTTGGATATGAATAAAGCCTTCGATAGGGTTGACATATGCTTTCTTTACAAAATCCTTCTCAAGTTCGACTTCCACCCTTTGTGGGTCGATCTCATCCAAGGCTGCATTTCCTCTCCCTGGTTCTCAATTCTAGTCAATGGCTCCCTCGTCGGGTTCTTTCAAAGTTCAAGAGGTTTACACCAAGGGGATCCTCTATCGCCCATCCTTTTCATTATCCTTGCAGAAGTGTTGGGAAGAGCTCTCAAGGATGGCCAATGTTGTAAGAAGGTGACGGGGATCCTCCCTGCCTCTGAGGGTGATGCGATCACCCATCAGTAGTTTGTGGATGACACACTTTTGTCCACCATTGCATCAGTAGCTCAAGCTAAATTCATCAAACGAATCCTTGGTCTCTATGAGAAGGCTATCGGCAAAAAAGTAAATTACATCAAAAGCAATATCTTTTTCATCAACACCCCGGCCAGGCGTCAAGTCCAAATTGCAAGGATCCTGGGCTCTCAATTGACTTCCTTCCCACCACCTATCTTGGCCTCCCACTTTTTTGCGGGCGTGCAAAGGAAGGGATGTGGAATATGGTGATTGAGAGGATCCACAAAAAATTGGCGTCATGGAAAGGCACGTTTCTGTCCCAAGCTGCCAAGGCAATCCTTACCATGGCTTGCCTCCAAGGGATTTCGACTTTCTTCATGTCTGTTTTCAGAGTGCCTGCCTCAGTTCTTCTCAAGATCAAGCAGGCTCAACGGAATTTTCTTTGGTCAGGCAATGAAGATAAATACAGGATCCCTCTGGTAGCCTGGGACAAAGTGTGCAGAAGCAAAAAGCAAGGTGTTTTAGGGCTCAGAAGAATGGCCATGATGAACCTTGCGCTCATTGCCAAGCACACTTGGAGGATCCTAGTCAAAGAACCAGTCGAATGGGTTAGGATTGTCAGGAGGAAATACGTCAACAACACTCCCCTTATTGAGGGTGGAATTCCCATCGGGGGGTCGACTTTTTGGAAATCCATTGGTCAATCCAGACAATTGATCCAAAACGGCATCAGGTGGATCCTTGGGGATGGTCAAAGTATAGAATTTTAGAAGGACAGGTGGGCCCTAGAGGATCCTCTTTCAGAACAGACCGGGTTGGCTCAATTTAAAAGTTTCCTAGATAACAATGTTGGGCAGAAGGTGGTTGATTTCATTGAATGGAGAAACGACTCCCTGCAGTGGAAAGTCATCAATGCAGAAGGGCTAGAGCCAGAGGCCGGATTCCTATCCTCAATCCTCAAGGACATCATCATACCCACTAGTAGAGTACCAGACATATTGATATGGAAGGGGACCGATGATGGGGGTTTCTCTGTCAAAACTGCCTATGGGCTTCAATGCAAAGGACCAATTTCAAACTTTCCTTACAACTTGATCTGGAGGAAAGGAGTTATCCCAAAGGTAAATTTCTTTTGTTGGATTGCATTTCAAAACAAAGCCCTCACTATTGAAAATCTTCACAATAGGGGGTTTGTTTTAGCCAATAGATGCTACTTGTGCGAGTCTGCCTATGAGTCCTCTGACCATCTCTTCCTGCACTGTGGCTACAATGTGTCGGTCCTTGGCGCCATCCTCTCCACCTTCTAGATCCAATGGGTTTCCTCCAAGACCATCAAGGAGGCTTTCTTCCAATGGGGAAATCCTTTTAAAAACCCCAAGCTTCATTTCCTATGGAATGCTTGCCTCCACCACTTTTTGTGGCAGGTATGGTTAGAATGCAATGGTCGGATCTTCGATCACCCCCCTGGGGATCCTCCCTCAGTCGCTCATAGGGCCATCGCCTTTGCCATTGAGAATGCCAAGCTTATCCCCAGCCCTTGGCCCAAACATGTGTTCAAAGAAGGTTTGTTCAAATCCTTTAAGTTATCCAGGAAGAGTAAGGACCGGGAGGATCCGCGGGTTTCTAGGAAGGATGTCAGGTGGGTCAGGCCTCCTCATGGGTGGTTGAAGTTAAATTTTTATGGGGCATCTCGCGGCAACCCAGGAGCGATCACTGCAGGTGGGTCAGTCCGAGATCACAATGGAAAGCTTGTAATGGATTTCTATGAAAACTTAGGGCGTCAAACCAATCATGTCGCAGAGGCTAGAGGATTGCTGAGAGGACTCGAGCTCATGACGGAGGATCCCCGTCCCTTGGTTGTTGAAGGGGACTCTTTGAACATTATCAACTACATGACAACTTCCAAGGTTCCGGCGTGGAAGGTTTACAATATCATCACCCAGGCCAAAAGCATCCTTCATCGGAGGAACCAGGTTCAGTTAAAGCATACCTACAGGGAGGGCAATGGTCTAGCTGACCACTTAGCAAACAAAGGTTTAAAGTACACATGTATTGTGGTGTGGCATCAGAGTTTTCCAATGAACATTGAGAAGATCGCCAGCCATGATATTATTAATGTCTCCACATAAGCATGATGTAAGGACTGGGCCTAGGTGGTCAGGCTCGGGGAGAGCCATGACACCTGCACCACTGGACCCAATTGGCACACCTGTCATGATGTTTCGTGGCAGGTATGACGAAAATGATATTTTCCCAAAGTCCCTCGAAAGGTGGTCCAAAAAATCTCTGGTCCTGTCCCTCGTGCCTGGAAAAGGTTGAAGATAGCTGGATGTTTTGTTCATATCCTCTGCTAAGATTTGGACGGGCCCGACATGCCCAAGCAAAGATCACCATTGGCCCTATCCCGAGCACATCGAGAGGACGCTTCGGCCCACCTCTCTAGACATAACTACCAAAGGCACCACTACCTTCGGCAACGCATGGCACCTTCGGAGGTTGCGTGTCCACCTTAGCATCAATATTTGCCACTATCTTGGATCTAACGCTATCTTTGGTAATGATGGCTCTCTTTGCATGCATGTGAGGCTCATATCCAAATAAAATCTATTTAATCTAGTGGTGTTTGGGCGAGCCTTGTCCTTTGGTGTAAGGTGCCCCTTGGAGTGTGGTGCAGAGTCATTTGGCTTTCCTCCTAGCATGTGTGTTTATCCTGAATCCATGGCTTCTCCTTATGTCGAGCCGGTTTATCTTTCCCTATGTGACAAAGCCAGCCAAGGGTATGCTCCCTTTCCTCCAAAAATTCCAAGGACCCGAAGACGATGTCACTCGTGACTTTGTGGACTCCTGGAACTGGGGCGAGGTTGTGGTGAGGGGGCTAAATTTTAAAATCTCCATTGAGCTTATGAGTGAGATCACTGGGTTGCCGGTGGTAGGTCATAACATTCGGTGCGATCGTCACAATTGGGAAGAGGAATTGGAGCAATTCCCTGACAAAGGGCAAAACCTTGGGTGGGATAAGTCGGCCCTCCTTTGCTCGGCCCTCCTTGAACCATGGAATCTTGCCATCATCCCCATCCTTCAATATGTTACTTGTGATGATCCCGAAAAGCCTCTCTACAGTTTCCACATCAGTTTTGTAAACCACCTGAGGGATGCCAAGCAGGTATGTATTCCCGACTATCTTGTCTACTCCCTTGGCCTCACTATTGAAAAGAGCAAGAAATTGTCTTACCCTCCCATCCACCAGGGGTTAATGAGTGTCATCTTCCGCCATGTCACTACGAATCATCCTCTGCCCCAGGCGGTCCTTCCTATTGCTACCCAAGCCCCGGGTAGTCTTGGTTTTTTCCAAGAGGATGGGACTTCCAGCCCTATCCGTAACAGCCCCCCTGAAATGGCCAATCCTATGTCCCTCCAAAGAGTTTCTCGTAGCAAGCCATCCAAGAGAGGGCAGACTGACGCCCCGGCCCCATATCGATCATCTTTGCGGCTTAAGAAGGTGAAGAAGGAGAAAGGGAC